>JAKSZP010000800.1:0-30623 GCA_022478985.1 Massospora cicadina | reverse complement strand
TGCCCAAACTGGCCTCTGTTGCCTTGAGGTTGGTGGTAATTGCGGTAACAATCCACCATTGTCAAGGCGAGCAATAGTGTTGAGAGATTTCCACGTGGCTACTGGCCACTATCTACATAAATAAATAAATCTTGATCACAAATTTAAAATATGTTTAAGTCAAGAAACTGATTATGTTTTAGTTTAAACAGGTAATATATAAAATTACACTTTGGGATTGATGGAATTAAAGCCCAAAAAATATAAAACAAAACAATGAGTCAAAGTAATGAAATATTTCTAGACTTAGAAAGACTAGTCACTTCCCACATTACAAGGCTGAGTCAAGAATAAGTAAAAGAAACTAATTTACAACTTAATAATTTATCCAAAAATCTAAATAGAACTATAATATGCAACCATTGTATACAATATAATTTTAGGTTCTCTCAACTTTTATGAAGTTTTATGTAAAAGGATGTTTTACACCTTCCAACTCCATATAAACTCTATAACTATAAAATGAGGCATGATTGGTTACTACTGTAAAATGCACTTCAATGGCATAGGCTATAATTGTTTAGAAAATAGATTACCACCAAGCACTTCTTCTCAGTGACCTTGTAGTTTTTTGTGCACATACAAAAATAGACTACAGTAAGCCATGGGGTGCTCATCCCTTTTATAAAGTCAGTTTGTAATAACACCACCCATTATAGTGAGGCATGCGTCTACTTAAATAATGTCTGGCCTATTAAAAGTTTGTACATCATTGTTGGCGCATTAATGAAGCAATTTTTTAGTTTTTCAAAGCCCAACTAGCAGTTTGCCGTCTACTCAAATTGTACATCGTTCTTCACAGATAAAATTAAGACTCACAAAATTTACTTAAAAAAATGACAAATCAGCAGTAGTAGCTGATCATTTCAGTAGATACCTGAATGTACATCTTGATACTCAGCTGCGTCATCTTTTCAGTGACCTCAATCTTTGACAGCTGTGGCTTTAAGCCAATACTATCAATAACAAATCACAGATATATGTATTTTTAGAAGAAGTTAGCACTTGTGTCTTGTTCTTAAGATCATCCTTGGCAAGAATGCAGAAGTCTTCCTCCAAGTGTTGCGGGTTCTCATAAAACTTTCTATAAAAAAGTTATATCTAAAAGTATACTAAAATACAGAATAATTTTAATCATTTTATACTTTCCAGGGCCTTCTAAAAAGTTGTGAAGGCGTTGCACACCCCATATGGAATCCAAGTGGGATATAAAACCCTGAGCCACAATCATGGCGCATTTCTCCTGATCACTTTTTAGAATTTTGATCTGTGTATAAAATGATATAAAATATGGCCAAAAAGTGCTAATGACGCTGAAACAATCCATCACATCATCAATTTGTGTTAAATAGTAGAAATCCTTTTTTAATAACATTGTTTAAGTTCCCTCTAGTAAATCACCACAAAATTATATCCTAACCTATTTTTTATAATCGAAAATGGGGAGTCCAAAGGATTCTTGAAGGGAGCTAATACCTCAGCTGTACAAGCTGTTGATTTTCTTATTGCATCTTCATCAGCCACCGCCAAACATCTATTAAGATGGAGGAAAATGAGCAGATGACTTCCAGTAATGATATGGTGTAACACATCCTGGGAGCACTCAAATTGAAATTTTCTCTAGCTAAAACGCTAAGTTCTCATATAGAGACAGGGTCTGATCATTTTTGAAGCAATTAACCCAGTGAGGATATTGTGAGGTATCAGCAAACTAATGATTCTGGTCCTTAATGTCAAGACAAAGTTCATCCAGATCATCTAAATTATGAATACGTTGAACTTCTCTAAAGGGTGGTTATCCTGGCAGGGTAATTCCAGCTTTCACTCTATTGCAGGTTTTGTCAACACAAGTAAAAAACCTGAACTGACTAGAATAAACCATTGATGTGGTAATTTGTCCCAAGGTTGAACCGCCTCAATTACTTTTAAACTTCTTTCATTGTTGTTATATGAACAAAAGCACAATTTTATGTTGCCTAGTATTAATTGTATATGAATACAAACAAGTTTTTTATTTAATTTCATTATGGTCTGAAACGACAGTCCCAGATGCAGTGACAGGTTCTAAGTTTTATTAGCAGAAAGGCGTGTATATTTCTCCATATAACCCTTGAGGTACTATTTTGATTTTGTCCTCACTATTATTTGATGGCCGGCTAGAATTCTTAGACTTAATTTTTCTTTATAAGAATGCTCTTCAGTTTCAAAATGGGCTAAGCAACATATTGGTGCAGTTGCAAAATTTCTGATACTTGATAGGCGCTATGTCATCTAAGAAGTTGAAGTAAAAAATCCCTGATTTGTGGCTAAGGGACACCATTCTTCAGTTGTAGTATAGTGGACGATTCTGTCCTTGTATATCTAAAGTGTTCTGTTCAAAATGATCATAGATATAATAGGTCCACATAAAAGAAATTCTTTTAAGAAGGTGATAATCTTGATTTGGTAAAACAATGGAGGTAGATAATACTACTAGTGAGACAAAATGTAGTGGGAGCGCACTATAACTCATATACATTTATTCAAGATGGGCCTTACAAATATGTATACTTTATGAAGTTCAATTTCTACTAAAACTGAAAATATTCACTAGTTTATTAGACACAATATTAGTTGGTGACCTACTGCCCACGATGGCTTTTACTTTGTTCTTATTAACTTTATTATTGATGTAAGTGCACTCAGAATAGTAAGCGTCAGATGCATTAATCGTGGTGACATTCAGAGTTTCATCTTAGTTTAAGTAATACTATAGGTATTCTCATAATTGAGGGCTTAATTCCTTTTTAAGCTTGATAGATATGGCCACATGGACCCCATCAAACTTGGGTTATCGCCAGAGGTGACTGAAACCCTTTTATTGTTCTAATTGCTGAATTTAATGCTTTGCTTTTAACTTATATGCTACTACAACTTCACTTTCTTTCTAGTAGCAAGCGGTTACATCTATCACTCCATTAGTGATTAATTGAGGGAAAAAATAGTGGCAGTGTTCCACAGCTTCTTATCTATGTAACTTATTAAAGTGAATGATAGTTGATTTTAATTTTTAGTAGGGATATCAAAAGGGTTCAAGGAAGTAGAATATCCTTTTTAAATTCCACATTGATTTTTCCTGAGTCATACTTTATCTTGGTTTACCACATAAGCCTTTGGTTTCGTGACAATAGCAGGGCTTTAACATGCATAGTGCACTAGGTTTTTGCGCACATGACAAATAATTTAACTATTAGCTGGTTAATAGAGAAAAGGTTGTAGGCCTTGGTAGAAACTTCTTCAGGGGAATTGGCCTAATGTTTTAATTTTCAAGGCCCCTGGTAACTTTAGGAGGGCGCATCAGAAAATGAAGGTTCTGTTGTGAAGACAGCTAACCATTTTTGTAATGATATGTTTGTCATTAAGCTAATAAAAATATTCAGTAAACTTTTCTGTAAGGCTTGCAGGCGTGACGAAGAGCAATTTGGGCGTAAAAGTTATATAACATCTTTTCTACACATAATACTGGCGACTTTAGGTGAAATTGATAGCAAAGGCTGCAACTAACTCATTATTTTTTAAAGGAGAGATTCATGAACAACATCTTCCTCATAGTCATCTGTTTTCTTATTAGACTACTGTGTGAAGAGATCTTTGGCATTTTGGCAATCAAACCAACTTCACTTAAATTTTTGATTACCAGCTCCATAAATTTTGATCCATATAAATCCATAGTATTGCTAACTTGATGGTCTTAGAAGCACCTCATTATAATTTTTTGACTGAGCAATGAAGTTTTGTAAGTTCTTATTATTTTCAAACTTGGGTAAGTTGATAGGTTAGAATTATTTTTGCTATACATGTACTCAGGGCCAGAGGGCCCACAATCATTTCAATCAACTATTCAAATTTATTGCGTTTGAAGTGGGAGGGTTTTGGCTCTAAACTAATGTAGTGGCGCAGTCTGGGTATCCAGGGCAGCGTGAGCAGAAGGCAGAAATGAATCTTGAGTTGATGTTACTTAACGTTTCAAGTGGGGATTATTGGAGCATTAGTTGTGCCAATATTTTTGAAGTTGGAATCCGAATATAACTGTAGGCAAGTGGTGCACAAATGGCGCCTCATCACTTTTTCTTCAAACTCTGTCAGTTGCTCTCTGGTGTATGAAAAGAAGAAGGTCAAGCTTTTTTGATAATTGACCTTATCTAAAATTTACAAAAGTTATTCCATTTTATGGCAGAACTGTTCAACATGATAATGAAATAGGCGTGGTCCACCTTAAACCTTTGTTCAACTAGCTTAAGTTTTCAGTTGGAAATCATTAGGTGAGAGTTCAATACATTATTTCCTGTTCCTGGGATAAACAAATATATAAAGGGAGTCAATCTCCCTGCAGAGGTCATTGTCAAAAATAGCTCCCTCTAATTCCTGATCAAGGATTTCAAGACGGCGTTGGTCATCATCAGTATTTTGGTTAACTTGGTTACTCATTAATTACAAGCTAAAAAGATATCTGGATAGGCGGCTAATGTGTGTTTCCATATTACCACTAAGTTGAAAAAGAGAGTGGTAATAAGTTTGCCGGGCCTTGAAACAGCCGCTTCATCATATTAAAGTAACACTATATCAGCACAGCAATACTAATCTGGCTGGTTCATCATTTTAACATTGGTGTACATGGATGCAAAAAGTGCCCCCTTAAATGAGCATTATAAATTAAAACTGGCGTTTTAGTACCAGATTCTGATGCATAGGTCAGTTTTTCTTAATAAAAGATATTTTATATGAGGACATAAATTTATAAAAAGTGAAATAAACCTTGTTTGTTACACCATGTTTTTTAGTAAAATGAGATGAAAAACAACAAATTTTAACTTACAATGAATTGGGGATTGTGGGTGAGTCATCTGGGTAGTTATATAAGGCTTAGGAAAGGCTCTTAGCAAAACTATATATTCTTCCAAAATTGCAGTCTCTTCATTAAAAGGCACTTTATTTCTCCTTGTTCCCATTGGCGCAAAACAACTGGTAACTTAATAGTACTTGAAATTTTTTGATGAGGTTGCATGATATTCCTAATAGTCAGGGAAGCTATAGCCTTGATCTATTGTATTTATAGTTTAATAGAATTGGCCTACCATAATGAGACACTGGCAAATGGACGAGGATAAACAATAAAAATACTATTATAGACGCATTCACACTAGAGCTGGTATGGTAAAAAAATAAAATAAGTAATACAAACGTCCATGGCCATTGTAACGAGGTAATTAGTTTTAGAGTAGTTATTGGGTGTTTAGCTCCTGTAAGATGGTGAGGATTTGATCCATTTTGTCTAGTACCATCACTTCAGCGATGTTCAACAGAATCATAGTAAATTAATACTACTTGGTGACTTAGCCATGAGGTCAAAGATTGATCAAAGCAATTTAAAATCATTGGTGATGATCCCCCGCAAAATATATGGTAAAAATGTGCTATAATTTGACTTGGCTGCAAGGGAAGTATTTATTGAAGTGATAATTAAATATTGGAGAGGCATCTTGAGATAATTGATAAAAAAAATTTTGTAGATTAATCTTGGAGCAGTAGTAAAGTATTAATTGTAGGTTTATGTCTAATCATTTTTAGATATATAAATTGTTTACTTAGACATATTTCATATAGCTGGTCAGACCAATCTTAAGAGGCCAATGCCTCCATTAATGGCATAGTAATTGATACTTCACCCAATATGAGTTTTTTTATTTTTAAACCATAATCTAATTTGTATTACCAAAATTGGGTAAACTAATTTTACATAACAAAATGAAGCCCAGAGACTAGACGACTATTATCATTCTTAACTGAACACCAAAATGGAAAGTATAAAAGAGGTAATAAACAATGAAAGACAGCAAGGTTATTCACATGGCCAGGAAGCAGATTACACAAAGAAGTACACAACATCCTGGTCATAATACAACATAGTGAGATGGAGCTCCCACATCAGGAAATTTGAAAAATGAATTCACATAGAAAGAAGAGATGAAGAAGCACTTAACGCAAAGTTCTTGAACTATACTATTGAAAGATCTCCAATCTCTCTTAATTAAAGCTAAAAACTTATTGGGACCATCTAGTACTAAAAAAGTTAAAAACTTATTTTTTTAGAAGCATAAAAATATTTTTGATTTTTATAAATAGTTTTAATCAAAGATTATAAATTTGTCCTAAGTCCTCGATTACTTTAGCTTAAATGAAAGGATAATCAAAAATCAGTCTGTAATCAATTAAAAAGAAGCATTACCAGTGGGACCATCTAGTACTAAAAAAAAGAAGCATTACCAGTAGCCAGGTTTGGGATCTGCACTGTTGCAATTGGTATGATCAATGAAAGAACAAAACTACATATCTACTTAGCATTTTTTAATTAATGATAGATTGAAGTTATATTTGTCATGGCTGCTACAACATTGGCAATCTGTAGTATTAATCTACCATTAAATCTGGCGGATTAAAAGTCTAAAGAAATTTGCCATAAATTTTATCAGGGCCTCCAATCAAAATTAAGTATTAATATACAATCAATTCCTTTCACTTTCCAAACACTAAAACCCTAAATCCTTCATAATATACTTATTTCCCTTTGAACTGCTTGCTTGTAACCTGAATCACTTATCTTATATCATTACTTGCCTCCATGTTGGCGTAAAATATCTTTAATAGCTTTTAATATAAGTTTCAGTCATTTTCAGTGTCTTGTCCATTTTAGTCTGATTGATATTAGATAAATTTACCTTAATTTCTAGGCACTACTTTCCCTGTAATTGCTATATATTTTAAAAAGTCTTGATCACCTTAAGTGCAGTGTACTACAATAAGTTGGCACCAATGGTAATCTTGGATTTTTTATAGCTTAATGAAGGGAGTATCACTTTAAAAAGACAATTTCTATTAGTAGGCTGTGATATAAAGCCACATGGGAGAACACCATTTGCAATCCTAAACAACACTAACATAAAGAAGTTTTTACGTTGTGCATAATTTCTATTTATTTGAACCCTGTTGAAACAAATCAGTTTTTTATTCATTATCTTTTCCAAATGACTGACATTATAAAGTATATCTCTTTTAATAGTGCAAAACTACATATGCATCATGATATTGATGACGTAGCGCCAATTTTCTTCTGTATCAATACAGAGGGCACTTTCTGCAATCATATGCACTAAAATTTAATGAAGTGGATCCTACCTTAAGCTGTTTCACCATAAGCTTTGGCTATAAGGATCCTTATAAGCCTATGAACCAAGGATATTCTACTCTTACCCAATTTCACCTGAATAGCTCTGACAATGACACGTTTTGGAAGCCCCAGTCTTAGAGATCACCCTGCCTAATCAGTTAGATTCTAATGCATTAACTCAGTTTTTAGATTCTCATAGGCCCAGATTAATGAGGTGAACTTTTGTTTAAATTATGGTCATAGATTTACTGCTGCCATCAAAATTGAAGCCCATTGGTAAATTTTCTATAATAACAAATTTATAGATACCTTATTTGAGAATTATCACTTATTACATACTATGTTCACTGAAGCAATGGTAATAAACTTGCCTCACATAAACATCTTATAGAAGTGAATTTAAAGTACACTCACCCTTATTGTCATTGTTGAATTTTTGAGAGGGGAAGGTGCTCTCTGGTGCTTGTTATCTTAAATTTAACAATGTAAATAGGGGCTTTTTCCTCTCACTGCTTAATAGAGAATATTATAGCAATAAATACTAATGAGTTCTTTTTATAGTTTTTTAATAGCAGCATGTGGGTAAAAGAAAATCCACTTAATAAATTGATAGTAATATTTTAAGCGTTGAGGCTCAAATTTTGGATAGCTTGGTAAGGTCTGAATTAGGTAATATGAGCTGTCAACCTTTTGGAATTCTCAAACTCACCTCATTTGGGCGGAATAACTGATTGAGGGTTGGGAGCAGGAAGGACTAGTCCATTAGCTAATGTTATATATTTTTAACCCAAACAATGGACTTAAATTTTTTTCATTTGGTTGGACCCCTTATGACCCTATAAAAGGGGCCAGTTTCCGTTTTGTAACCTGTACTAAACTAGACGAGGCTGGGAGAGGAGCCTTCAATGAACTTTTGAAATTTGGCTGACAATTTGGTGCAATCTGACCGCCCAAATTCCTTTGTTTGCCCAATCATTATTAAAAGTGTTGCCCTGATTTGTGGGGTTCCACCGGGAATCAGCCAGGGTCTTTTAGCTTATATTTGTATTATTTTCCTCCAAAACGTTCTTATCAATATATTAAAGTGGTAGTTGTATGACAGTCATGTTTACATGACCTAATTGAGGGCACCAACAGCAAGGACACGGCTGGGTGGCAGGAGGTCCAAAGGGTCAAATTGCAGGACCTTTCTGTCCTAAAACACCTTGGACCAACTCTGGGTACAGGCCAAGTATGCTTAGGTTGGTACAATTGATGTGCATAATGCCCAGCCACTTGTTTTAGCTCTTGCATTAAAACGGACGAATTTTTTTTCTAAATGATGATGGCTCAATTCAATTATTTGGTGACTGGGGGTTCAAAACCCATTCAAATTTTATGAAAAACTAACTTGGGTTGTCTCAACTTCAATCAACCACTCAAGTAATACCAGTTCTAAAGTACATTACCTGGTTGGATGGAAGCGTACACTTATTTGTGCACCAAGGCTTAGTACCACTTTCTCTAATCAATGTTTTCCCCAAGTTTGATTAAATATGTTTTCTCAAGACCAACTTTTCTCGTTGGTCATCTTTCCATAGTAAAGTAACCATTCATTTACAGTTTTTTAATTTTTTGACTTGATAAAACCAGTGCGTGGACCTCTTCAAGGAGGTCATATGACACGTTAACCAAATTATTTGCTTTAATATTACAACAGCATCAGGTACACCGCTGGGCATCTCCGTTTCCCACCAGACCTAGTCAACCAAGCATTTTAGTCCTGTTTAAGGTTAGGCTATTGACTCCCCTTTGAGACGCAGCCAATTTTTGCTGATTGTACAATCACTATTAATATTCACCATGTTTTCACCCTCGCCCTATGCCACTTTAGTCCAAGCACCCTCTGCGGTGCTATTCTTCATGTAACACTGTCAATTTGTTCCCTTGCGTTGGTTCTTTGCACCATGCACCACTACGCTGGGAACTGGAGAGTTATAGATACTCTAATGACATTAGATGACCAACCCAACTACTTTATGTGCACGAACCTTTCCCATGTGGGACTATCACAAAATTCAAACAGTGTGTGCCAGCTGTTGGTCATGGCCGCGGTGGGGCTCACCACTGTTTTTGCATTTTACTGATGGTTGGAGCATCTTGGCGTTATTCTTGCTGCCTCTGACAGTAATTATCAATCCCTCTTTCTTGTACATGGTAGATACAGTTGCATTGTGACCAAGAGTCATGATTCCCTGAATTCTCCACCAAAACTAACAAAATTTGCCCAAAAAAGTGATTTTTTTCAGCACTAAGTTTGGACAGTGCAGGTGGGATCATTGACAAAGGGTCTAGTGGTGATGACCTTGGATAATATCGTACAATATGTCTCTGAGATGGGTATAGGGTCATTTGTGGCCCAAATGCGTTTTATAATGATGTTTCCATATATAAGACTGATCCATATATTTTCTCTTATGGCTCAGATATGGACCCATTTTAGTATATCAAATCACCCCAGAGAACCCCCTCTTAACCACAACAATGGTCCGCAGAACCCAAGAGGTGGAGAAGGAGTTATTATTTCACTATAAAAACGTTTATGCAGTTGCTGAATATATGGTGGGATATGTGACCTCATTAGTAAGAGTGGCCAAATATTCCTCTCCATTATATGATTTAGAAAAACCATGGGAGTATGCTAGACCCAGAAGAAGATTTTTGTGGCGAAGTGTTAGCGTTGTCTTCTATAGACAAAGACGATTCTAGATATTTTTTTGTTGACTATTACCCTTTTTTTCCCTTTAGGGAAAATCAGCTCAACTATTTTGTGGATACTGGAGCCTCTAAGAATTTTATTGACCAGGACCAAGTCAACTACCTTGAGCTGAGTTACTTGCCAGGTGGTATGGTTAGGAGAGGGGCTTATTAAGATATCCTCACACTGAAGGTTCTAGGGTTAGTGGATTATCAAGTGGGTAAATAACATTTGTCTGACAGCTTTCAAGCTGTCAAAAATCTTTTGTATTTCATTATTTCGGGATTAAAGTGGTGACAAAAGTTTGACGTCAGGACCAACTTGAAAGCAATACCCTATTCTTAACATTAAAGAATGGTCGTCCATTAATTGTTCCATTGTCTTGGGCTAATTTTCAGGGCGATCTGCCCCAATGGCTCAATATCCACACTCTTAGTCTCGCTCCATTGTTGAAGCCCTCACTGGAGGTACCTTTACCTTCCTATTTGGAGTGGTTGGAATCTTTGTTTGATGCTGCTTCAGCCAATGTACTACCAGTTCAATCAGAGGTTGATTGTGAGTTCAAGCTCGCTGTTGATCTGGTGTGTATATCTTCCTCAATTTACCCTTTAACCATATGGGATGTAGCAGCATTAGAAGTGTGGATTAAGGAGCAGTTAATCAAAGGCGCGATTTTTCAGCTTAACTCCACAGTATGCTCCCCACTTCTCTTCGTGGAAAAAGCTGATGGCACTTTGTGCCAATGTGTAGATTATGGGAACCTAAACAACGACACTGTACCAGATATACCTATCCCCTTGGACTCACAGATTGCACACTGTGTGGAGAAGGAGAAATTCTTCTCTAAAAATTAATTGCCTAAATGCATTCAATAAGATCTGGACTAAGAAGGGCCAGGAGTGGTAAACCGCATTCCATACCAGAAAAGGGATTTTCCAATTTTGGATTATGCCCTTTGGGCTTAAGAATTCCCCTGCTATCTTTCAACTCCATATTGATGCGGCTTTGGGGGACCTGCTGGGGGTATGCGCATTACATACATGGATAATATTCTGGTGTTTTCCCTGATCATTAATCACATGCATTACACCTTCATCAAGTAGTGAAGATGTTAAAGGCAGCCAACCTCACGCTGAAGATCAGCAAATTTGAATTCTTTAAATCCCAGGTCACCTTTATGGGTAACGTCATGTTTGACCAAGAACATATGATAACTCAGGCAAGGAGAAGGCGATTCATAAGTGGCCCGCCCTAACTTCAGTCAAGGAATTGAGGAGTTTTTTGGGGACGTGTACGTTCCTTAAGAAGTTCATCCCAAATCTTTCTGAAGTGGCAGCGCCCTTATATAAGGCGAGTGGGTCAAAAGTGTTACAGTGGTCTCAAATATTGGTGGATGATTTCCAAGCAGTAAAGTGCACCCAGTTGTCCACATCCTTCCTTCGCCATGTAGATCCTGACGAGGAGTTCATTGTATCTACTGATACCTCCAACTTTTCCTTAGAGGCTGCCTTAATAAAGGTAGGCAAGGATAGAATAGAGCATCCATTGGAAGTTTTTTTAGGAAGATGTCTTTGCCAGAGTTAAATTAAGCCGTATATAAAAGAGTTATTAGCTGTGGTTGAGGCGCTGAATTATTGGCGTCATCACTTTCATGGCTCATCTCAACCTTTCCGCATATGTACAGATCACTGTGCCTTGCTGTACTACCATGCACCTCGTGTCTTGACCCCACGGAAAAACCTCTGGCATGAGACCCTAGCCCAATTTGTGTTTTCCTATGAGTTTACTAAGGGCAAGGAGAATAGTTTGGCGGATACTTTGAGCTGCAACCCTGCATTAGCTCCCAATCTTAATGAGATAGAGGTACATATTACCAGTTGATGATTCCACTGTGTAATATTGTGTCTCAACCTCCCTTTTCCTTGGCCCACAGGCCAGCGCTCGCTCCTCTGTAGTGTGGAGGAATACAGTATCTTCAGAAAGTAGCCCTTTGCCAACCCTTTTCAGCAGAATATACTATGGTCCTCTCCAAGAGCAAGTTAAATCAGGAAGATATCACCAGGGGTTACCACATTAAAGATATAATGGTGTGGGTTCAGGGGCGCCTATGGGTTCCCGCTGGACCACTTTGACTGAAAATCATATGGGACCATCCTGAAGGAATCACCATTGGCAGACTGGGAAGGCAAAGACTCTAGAACTAATTTGCTCACTTACAATTGGAAGGGGTTACCCGCTCAGGTGGGCAGGTATTGTAAGGATTGCCTGATCTTCAATCAAATAAAACCAAATCAACAACCACTAGCTTGGTTGTTGTTACCAGTTCAGAAGGCTGAAGGGTCCTGAACTTCTTTATCAGTGGATTTTATTGTGAAATTGCCTGTAGCTAATGGTTACAATACCATCAGTGTAGTGGTAGACCGTTTTAATAAGTTCTCCCACTTTATTCCCTGCAGAACTACAGTAACCACAGCTGAGATGGCTAGCCTCTTTGTCACTCATGTGCTGCTCTTCACAGAGTCCCTCAAGAAATTATTAGTGATCGTGGACCCCAGTTCACCTCTGCTTTTTGGGAAGAGGTGTTTAAGACTCTTCAGATTCGCCCCTGCCGTTCAACTGCCTATCATCCACAATCAAATGGGTAGACTGAACGAGCGAACCAGTGTTTGGAACAGTTCTTATGGTGTTACACTTCTGCAAATCATTCAGATTGTGCTTCTCACCTTCCTATGTCCTAGTTTTGCTAAAACAACACTTTAAATTTTTCCATCAGTTGTTCACCATTTTTCACTAACCATGGTTTAATCCCACCTTCAATATGGAACCTAGCTGTGGATCAAAGGTTGAAGCGGTAAAGACTTTGCTAAGACTATCAATAAAGTACATCAGGGGGCTCTAAAGGTTTGGGGGCGGCAATGCAAGTTTATAAAGAGAACTCCAATGAAAAAAGACGGGTGGGTCCTGTTGACAAAGAAGGAAATCTTGTGATGCTTTATTCTTGAAACATTCCTATTAAGCAACCATGTAAAAAGCTGGGACCAAAGAGGATTGCTCCTTACCGCGTTGTTAGAAAGGTGGACCACGCCCCATACCAGTTATATCTTCCCTATTCATTTTAGATTTTTTCAGTCCTTCACAAAGGCAAGTTGACGTTGTTTGAGGGCCCCCCACCAGAGACTCTGGAGGCTTTTCTCTTGTAGATGGGGCTCCAGAGTGGGAAGTGGAGGATATTGTAGTCTCTCATCAGTTAATAAGAAGACTCAAGTACCTTGTATCCTGGAAGGGATTTGTGCAGCGGAGAACAGTTGGGTCCCAGCGTGTGACTGCGCCCATCCCAAAATCTAATTGTAGCATTCAATGAGCGTTTCCCTGAGGCTGCAGGATCTAAGTCCAAGAAAGCCGTTGCTTCCATGAAATCAGCCCCCGCCCACAAAAACTTTTCCTTGATGAATGCCCCTGGAGGGGGGTAGAGCCATTGAAGAGGAGAGGGAAATGTTAAGGTTAAATGACTTAATTTAAAGCACCAACAACAATGACAAGGCTGGGTGGAAGAAGGTCCAAAGGGTCAAGTTGCAGGACTTTCCTGACCTAAAGCACACCTTGGATCAACACTGGGTACAGGCCAGGTATGCTAAGGTTGGTACATGTGAGGCGCATAATGCCCAGCCCCTTGTTTCGGCTTTTACATTAAAACAGATGAGTTACTTTCTAAATGATGATGGCTCAATTCAATTATTTGGTGACTGGGGGTTCAAAACCCATTCAAATTTTATGAAAAACTAGCTTGGGTTGTCTCAACTTTAATTGATTACTTAAGTATGGTCAATTTCAAAAACATTATCCTGCTGGATGAAAGTGTTCGCTTAATGGTGCACCAAGGCTTAGCACCACTTTCTCCAATCGATGATTTCCCCAAGTTGGATTAAATATGTTTGCTTAAGACCAACCTTTCTTGAAAAACTCTCTTCCCACTCGTTGTAACTTTCCAAGCAAAATTACACAAATTAATAGAACAAATCGAATTTGCTTGTAGTAGTTATGCTCCAATGTCCTCAGATTCTCTGCCAGCTGCTCCAGCGTGGGGCAATGGCAAAACTCCCCCCACCATTTTCCATCCGGCAGGAAAACGCGCTAGTACTGGTTCACCCAGTCACTCCAAACCCATGGGTTGATTCGTTCCACCCAAGGACCTTGACGCCTACCTTGCTCATACCCAAGCGTTACCTTGCTGCCCTCTAGTGCTCCCCCATAGCAACATGCACTACAGCCTAAGGGTCAAATATGGGAAACTATTCCCATACCACATCCAAGCCATTATCAAAATGGCACAGGCGATGATGACACCCGCTAGTTTTATAGATTTCCGCCCCTACAAGGGGTTTTTTGACCTTGGCTTCACCTGCAAAGCTGACACTGCCACTGCAGCAACTGTGCCCCTGGTATTCCAGGGAACCCCTCTCCCCAAAACTCAGACTCAGCTCCCAGAAGACACCACCTTGGTGGTTCAGTTTGCTGGCTTGCCCACCCACCTCCCCCCTGAAGTGCTCCACCAGGAGCTGATGGATGGTTTGGCAGCCTATGGCTCTAACCTCATCTTACAAAACTGTGGTCCCAAATGGGGCCACACAACTCGCTGGGCCTCAGGCATATGCCACGATCAGCCCTGAATTTAATAAAATCGCGGTGTCAATTCCACCATGCACCGTTATTCCCTCAGCACCTGACCATCCATTTTAGCCTGTGTCAAGTGCAGGCGGACGATCTGTCCATCAAGTTTTGAGTTAGACCACTCAAAACGCAAGTGCCCCTCATCAACTACTTCCAGCGGATCAGACAACTCATCCGCTGACCTCCAATCTGCTGCCCACCCTGTACAATTTCTGATATGGGGCACAATCCTACCTCCCCCACCCCCAAAGCCTGTTGCTACAGCTTCACCTGCAGCCACCAATCAGCCTCCTCCTCACCCCAATGCCATAAATAGTTCCAACAATTAAGCATTGGATTGGATTCCAGTTTGATCCCATGCTTCCTCAAATGAATCAACCAAACCTCAACCATAAGCTGATTCCCCAATCCAATTCAACCAAAACCCATGGGAATTATTGACTGAAATTGATGAATCAGGTAAGTTTATTGAAGAACCATCTCTGAAAATCGAGCAGTTTGTTAATTCAGAATGAGACGCCAGATACCCCCTCAAATATATACCCCACAGCCAAATTCTGAATCGTTTTTCAGTGATCACCAGCTTGCTGTCAAAGCAGCTGCAAGACAGATTGTTGTCCCCTGCATAAAGCCATCTCTAAATCAGTAGCGATGCTCATAGGAGGAATTACATTTCCTGTTATCCCCGCAACCTTAACCCCAAAAAGTAAAATAACTGTGAGCCAGGTACACAAAAACGTAAACAATGCTATCAAGAATGTGGCAACTATAGCATGGAATCCAAAAGCAAAAATAACCTGAACCAACACTGCCACATTTTGTTAAACTCCCAGATGCCCACATCAAAGCTGAAAAAGCTTTAACCAAATTTCTCAGTGCCATTTACCTAGCTGATAATTTCCATTAAATCCCAATTATTAAAGAGATTAAACCCCATGCCGCAGATTACCCAACGCCATTACTGTCTTCTGTGACATGCACCTTACTTTGGGAGGAAGAAGCTGCTTTCAAAGAGGCTGCTGAAGATGAGCCCCCCGACCCCCCTCCCCTTCTGCCATGGAGGGATAAGCGGTTTCTGCTGCCCACCTGTTTGGTTGGTTTTTGAAGCGTTTCACTCAATCCGCTCATTAGGGCGTTTTGTTTGAACCAAGTAGTTATGTTGGTTTTTTAGTCTAGTTTTAGCTTTGGTAATGTCCATTCCCTGGTTGGCTTGCCTCAAATAAATATAAGATCAACCTTTCTTGTTGGCCATCTTCCCAATAATAAAATACCCCTTCATTTACTTTTTTTAAAATTTTTGTGGACTTGAGAGAACCTGTGCGTGGACCTCTTCAAGAAGGTCTTATGACATGTTAGCCAATTTATTTGCAATAATATTACAACAACATCAGGTACACCGCTGTGCATCTCAGCTTCCCTTCAGACCGAGTCAACCAAGCACTCTAGCCATGTTCAAAGCTTGTATATGAACTCCCCTTTGAAACGCAGCCAAGTTTTGCTGATTGTACAATCCCTTTTAATGTTCACCGTGTTAACCACCCTCAACTATGCCACTTTTGTCCAAGCACCCTCTGCGGGGCTATTCTTCTTGTAATACTGTCAATTAGTTCCCTTGCGTTGGTTCTATGCACCATGAACCACCACGCTGGGAACTGAAGAGTTATAGATACTCTCTTGACACTTATATCCGCTAAGCTTAGCACATAGGAGCTTGCCTTACGTACTGAAGTTGGTAAATTGGCAGCGTTCATAGATGCACAAAAGCTGCAAATTTTCATTTTAGTTGAATATAGGACCAAAACTTTCCTTGATGATAAGCTTGCCGTTATGTACAGCTAAAACTAGACTCAAGACATCTACCAGAAGGTAGAACTTTTAGTTCAGCTCAATGATGACCTGGTGCGTAATGTTATTTGATACCATGAACAATCAGGGGTAACCCCTCAATAGGTTCAAAATCATAACCCACCACAGCACCCAAGCTAAAACTTATCTGCAGCCGAAGTTAAACAAAGTAATTGTGTTGAAGCGTCAAACCATGAGGACCAAAAACTTAATTAAATTTACTTGAAATTATTTGACAAATTCAATGGCACGATTGCCACTTTATGAAATATTAACATGGCATAATTACCTAGTGTTTTAATCAGTATAAATACTGAATGTAATTTGATTCTGCCTTAATGGCCTCGATGAAGATCAAAGATGGAGTTGTTCACTCTAACACATTATATCACTAAATTAATTCCAAGCAACTTCATTTAAAAGACCAAGTACAAAAGTAAGGTCACTTGTAAGTGAGCACTGTGACTTAAAATGATCTGACCACTAATCAAAAAACTTGATCATGTTGAAAACATGTTAAAGGTGGAATGCAGCCATCAAGTAACTATTATGGATATTTTTAGATATGAGATCCAGAACAATATTTGAAAATGCAGCCATGGTCCATCTTTTGGGAGAGTATCTATAACTCTCCAGTTCCCAGCGTTGTGGTGCACAGAGCACAGGACCAACGCCAGGGAACTAGTCGTCAGCGTTAAAATAAAGAGAGTCCAGAAGAGGATGCTTGAGCTGAATTGACATGGCAAGGGTGGTTAACGTGGTACATGTAATCAGGGATCAAATAATCAGCAAAACTTGGCTGTGCCCCAAAGGGCAGTTTATAACAAACTTTGTACAGAGGTAGTGTAAAAATTTACTCAAATTTTTATCTGCAAGCAACCTTAGTAACCTTTATACTGCACAGGTTCAGTTTCCTTGTGCACTTCATCGCGTTGTATAGTAGAATGAATTAATAAGTGATAATAGTATGGAGACCATTATCCATATTTGAGTATGAATTATTATATTTCAGCCCAACACTTGGCCAGTATTCCCAATAAAATACTTGTGATGTCATACTCGTAGGGATTCAAATCCCTTGCTCTTGTCTACCTGATCTTTGCTGAGATACACCAGTGACAGTCTTAGTCCAACACACAGTCAGCAGCTATCCCCAATTGTGAGTCCTTCTTCTCTAGATCCCCGCTCAGATCTTTACTCTTTTCTCTAAGAGTCTTCTAATTATTGCACTCAGCAATAATATCCTTGAGACAGAATAACACAATGTAAGCTGATGATAGTTTATTCTTCAAACTATATCCCAAATGGATAATCCTTTTTTATCTAGCTGTAATATCTGTGGTAATATCTAACTCTCTTTATTATATTGAATCTTAGTGAATATATATAGTGGGGATTCAGTTGTCTAACCTTCAGTTGACACCTCTTCAATGAAACAGCAGCTGTTGCCATTGAATCACCCATCCTCATCTTGACAGCGATGGTCTTTCCCATCCTGGCTAGGATTCCGTCGTTGGACATCTTTGAGAACTAAAATTTAAAGAGTTGGAAAACGTGTCCCTAACGTTTTCTTTTGATCTAAGAAAAACAACCATATTTGGCTAGTGACCTGCTTAGGTAATGGGACTTATTACCCATTAAGGCTGGTCATGCACTAACTGATCAATTTGTTAGTTGCAAGCAGCATCACTCGCCTAGCAACTTTCTATTTATTCCCAATCATTTGGTGATGAAGCCCAACCGATCCCAATTGGTACATTTGATAGTTTAGTCACTAACAGATGCCCCTATTTTGTCAGCAACTCCACCCGATGAGATCTTAAGTATTCATCTAGATCGATCCCTGATGGCTACAACCAGGCAAATATCCCAAAATCCCCCAAATATAGTTACTCCAAAAGTTGGGCCAACCAATTTCCAATTCACTTCGCCTTAGGTAATTTTCCCCTAGAGATACCAGGTAATCTAGCAGGCTGGTAATATGGGCAAAAATCCTAACACATCCCCCTCTTGCCTAGATTTCCAGAGAGAAAAGGACTGGGGCATGAGAACACCGTTTTGGACACTTAGTTGATACTTCATTAGTTCAAGTTGAGTACACTTGTCAACATTTCTTGCTGCTCAGGATGCCCTTCAGCATACAGCGCTCTTCCTCTTCCTCCTCACTACCACCTTCTCAGAGTGCGGTCCCCATGACCTACTGTCATGCTGGTCTGATCAATTTACTCGAGACAATATTGTCCTGGGATCCAATTTTCCCCCCATCAGGGTATATGTCCCACTGTCATATTCAGGATTCTTGGTCCGGCATCCTTGATTTCCTTATTTTCTCCTCATCCTAGTCAGGAAATTCTTGCCGTTGATGTTCAATTTGCAGCTCAATTTAGAATATTTTTATTCTCCCTGGTTAATTCCCTCATAACCTCCTGGCTCAAGTCATTCCTAAATATTCCCTTGAATACCTTATCCCATTAATTTTGAGATTAATTTCTCCAAAATTGGGTTTAATGGATTGTAGAGTGCATAATGTCAACTTCCCATATAAGTCTGACATCCCCCCTCTTGTCCAGCTCATATGTCAAATTCCAAGTCGCAATACCAGCAGCTTCTGAATAGTTTGTCTGATCAAGACCTCCGTCTCTTCCAGAAGATGATTCAGGATGCTCAGCAGAACCTCTTCTATAGTTTTTATAGGACTCATACGCCTATTCTGGCGCCAACAGCTAGTCCTTCCATCAAATTACCAGAAACAGTAACTAATCCCTCTGAAACCAGGTTTGAGATCATCTTGAACAACCCTTGGCCAATTTTTCCTCTGCTGTCAATTCCAGAGTTAAATTTCGAAACTCTCCTGGATTTGGCTCCTTTCACTGATGCACTGACCATCATCATAGATGCTCTGGAGATTATGCCGTTTGCTTTTGATTGCTCGTTTCTTGCCAGGTCAGACCTGCTTCCTGAGTTCCTCTTCTGACTCGAACAATATTACAAACCCATTGTTCTAGCTACCTAGCTCACCATTGGTAACAGTATTCACTTTGAGCTCCCCTACGCTGAGCCTCAGGCCCAAGTCACCAAGGCTTTGACCCTAGCGCTGCCTCCTTCTGATCTTGATAACATCCTGGATCAGGATACCGCCGCTTATGCTCTTCACTTTGCTAGCCAAGTTCTTCAAAGTTGGTCCACAAAGCTTCCAGCCTTGCATGGGTTCCACCATTATGTCAGCATTAGCTTCCAAGAAGCCCATAGTTGTTGCTTTCCTCCCCGCTCCAGGGTTTTGTGATTAGCTTCTTCTAAAATATCAATTTTTCTTCCCCTAGTCACTTTCTCGCAAGGCTCTGCATCCACTCAAAGAATGTGGTTTCATGTAGGCCTAGCCCTTGCTAGCATCCAATCTCATACCAATTTTGATGGGCTGTTCATTCCTACTGCAATCCATCCTCCCTCCCCCAAGAGGCAAAATAGGCGGAATCATCCCTGTACTAAGGCAATTAATAAAAATAAAAATAATAAAATTATATCAGTTTTCTTTATGTAAAGTTTGTAATCTTTTTTTCCTTTATCTTTTATCAATTTTTTTATCTTTATTATTTTCAATGGACTTATTTTTGTTTTGGTTCAGTAGTCCATCTTTTTATTTTTCCCCCAAACTGAGTCTTGGGAACTTAAACTTGCCAGTTTTCTATGGTTCAGAGGTCCTTTTTTTGGACTTAACCATCTAGATTGGTTCAGAGGTCCTTTTTTTGGACTTGACCCAATCAGCAGGACCTGACCAACTTAATGGTTCATTGGACCTTTGGGAACTCTTTTATTTTTTCTCATTGATCTATTGCTTTAGATACTTAGCGTGGACTCAATTCACAACTCTTCCATACAAGAGATTCTTGATGGAGTAAGCATCAGTCACCATCTTGGCGATCACTTTGAATGGACCTGACCACAACAAAGCTAGTTTTTTTCTTCTTTAAGACCATGAGTATTGCAATAGGCAATTCCTACCCCTATTCAATTTTCTGCTAAGGCTGGCGGTTCTTATTGTCTGTCAATTTTGCTCATATCCTTTTCTTCAAGGTTGTATCGAATGCTTGCAATTGCATATTGATCAGGATATTCATCAGGCAGTTCAGGTATTGCTCAGTACTCATCCCTCATGTAGGTTCCACCAATGAATATAAAAATGGCAGTAATGCAGCCTTTCTCCCGTATAAAAATTAAAATGGCGTCATTCCCATTGCCATATGATGACTAATATTGTAGGCAAACATCACCAAACTCAGGTACGTTCCCCTAAGCGAAGTTTTTCCTGCGACCAGATTCTTCAGTGTTATGGCCAGAGTTCCATTCACACGTTCTACCAGTCCGTTTGTCTCCAACTGGTAAGGTATTGACTTGACTCCTCTAATCCCCATTATCTCATTTAATCTCAGGATCACATGAGATGTGAAGTTGGTCCCATTGTTGCTAAGAAGGACCTGCGGACATCTATGCTGGTATACTACTTGATCCAGGATGAACCTCGCGGTACTGTTAGCATCTACTTTCATTAGGGCCTTCATCTCAACACATCTTGTCAGATGGTCGATGGCAACTATAATGTACTTGACTCCCCTGTGCTCATCATCAGCGGTCCCATCACATCAATGGATGCCATGTGCCAGGCAAATCCAGGGCAGACCAGTCAGTATCCAGTTGTACTATTATGTGGTTTGTGCAACTGGCACTCCACACAACAAGCTAGATAATCCGCGACATTGTAGTTAAAGGATTCCCAGTAATAATACTGGCGAATATGATAAGTTTTTTTCCTCAGGCCTCCATGCCTGACAACCTTGTAAGCTGCTTTCACTATCACTGCTCTTTCCAACAGTTTTGAGAAAAATAACTGCTTCACGTTGATCATCTTAAATACTTTTCCATCCATGGTCTCAGTGTTTTTTATTGCTTTCTGAAGCGCACCTTAGATTTCTTGGGGCTCATCCCCAAGTTTTCCTTCGACCATTCTCTGGAATAGCTCATCCACCTGTGGGTATACCATCTGGACCATTGGTAACCGTGATAAGCCATCCACATTCTGGTGAGAAGCCCCCACTCCGTGGACAAACTAATAGTCATAAGTCTGGAGCTTAAGTGCCCATCAGGCTAGTCATCCTTCTGGTTTTCTCAAATTATGGAGCCAACGCAGCAAAGAGTGGTCCGTCACCACTCTGAAGTGTGTTCCGTGGATGTACACCCAAAACTGCTTGCGTGCATAAATGACCACAAGGCATTCACACTCAGTCATGGTGTAGTTCCTCTCAGCAGCTGAGAGTATCTGGCTCACATATGCCACCGGACGTTTGTCCCCTCAAGTTCGTCTACTTGGCTCATTACAGCGCCAATCACTGCCAATGAAGCATTGGTTTTAATAATAAACTCCCAATAGAAATTTGGGTATTTCAGAATTAACGAATCTATTAAATACTGGCATAACTCATTAAAGAAGTCCTGGGGCTCTTCATTCCATACAATTCCTTTTTTTCAGACTTTTTAGTAAATGAAATAATGGCTCAGCTATTTTGGGCGAAGTTCCAAATAAATCTTCTGTAGTATCTGACCATCCCAAGAAACACTTGGATGTCTTGGACACCCTTCATTACATCCATCCATTCTATGGCTGCTATCTTCTGAGCTTGCAGCTGCAATCCACTGGAGTTGATTACAAATCCCAGATATTCTAACCCTTTCTTAAAGAAGTGGCACTTCCTTGGCTTTACCTTCATGTTAGCCGCGGACAGTCGCTTGAATAATTCTTCTAAGTGGTGTAGGTGATCAGTAAACGGATTGCTAAACACGTTTATATCATCCAGATATACTAGGACGCATGACAACTTCAAGTCACTCAATATCGCATTCATGGCCCTCTGAAATGTTGCAGGCGCATTGCATAGACCCTGGGACATCCTCGTCAGTTGGTATAACCCCTGCCCAGTAATAACCGCGCAATTTTCCTGGTCTTCCTTTGGCAAGTCAATCTGCCAATATCTCAAGATCAGATCCATCACAGAGAAATACTTTGCTTCTCCCAAACAATCTAGTGCATTGTTGATCCTTGGTAGAGGATACAAATCCTTCTTGTAATTTTATTCAGCCTTTGGTAGTCAATCACAACCCGGTTTTATCCATCCTTTTTCTTCACAATCAGAATTGGACTTGCTCAGGGACTTGACGAAACTAGAAGCCCATGCTTCACTAGTTTGCTGATTTCATCCTCCACTACCACTTCAGTGGCTTTTGATCATCTGATCGGTCTCATCCTTATCAGCAAATTTTCCCTGGTGTCAACCTTGTGGTTCATGTCTCATGTGCATCCCAAATCATGGTCATCCTGAGCAAACACTTCATAATACCTTTTTGAATAGTTTGATCACCTCCTCTTACTGGCCTTCCAATAGATCAGTGAGATGCTCTTAATCAACCAATAAGTTGGTAGTTTTGGCTACCCTGGCCAGTAATCCCGTTTTATTTGAGAGTCCCAAAATCATGGAATCTTCTCAATTCAGCCATCTGGATCAGATGTACAAATATGATGATCTGATTTCTCTTAATCTTCATCAATTTTTCACTTAAATTTACAAGAAGAACTTGAATTTCTCCATGGCCTGGCATTATTATCCCAGGAGCCACCCATGGCTCCACTCTGGACTTCTTCCAGGGGCTTCTGATCTCCCCATACAACAGCTCAGGTATATCCAATGTCAACCCTGTGTCAACTATCATCTGATATCCTGGCGGTATGGTCCACTCATTCTTGATCCTCAGTGGAATTACCTCCGTTTGGCTGTCAGGATTTCTCACCATTTCTTAGGTCTGAAACTTATAGACCATAAAATTGATATTTTTATATTTTATATACTTTTTTGTTTTTTTCTTTTTCAATGGGACTTGCCTTCTACAAAAAGGTTCAGAGGTCCTTCTTTTCCCCTTCATCCAAACTGGGTCCTAGGTACTTAAACCTACCAGTCATCATAGTTCAAAATCTCGTCCTCTTAAGATTTACCCAACCATTTGGTTCAGTGGTCCTTTTCTAGGACTTTACCAATATCTCAGTACATAATTATTTAATGGTTCAGAGGTCCGCTGGGAACATTGCAACTAATTTTTCTTAGGCTCAATACTTCCAATCAGTATTGACCTTCTTCCCTATATAATCATCAGCACTGTTTCTTCACATATAGTCTACTTTTGCTGACTTTTGGCAATTATCTTGAATATTAGGCCTTTAATCCCGACTGGTTATTCATCCAACAGGTCCTAATTTCATCTCTTATTTCAGCAACTGATGCTTTGTATCTTCGCATCCCATTAGCCAACAGTTTCATCTGATTGTCCAGATCATTTTTCTCCTAAAAAAATTTCAGCCTTCATGGCCATCTTTAATTACACAGGTTGTTCTGGCCTCATTAGCTTCATTCAATTTCTTTTTGTTTTGATGAACTCGTCTC
The DNA here is from genome assembly GCA_022478985.1 of Massospora cicadina. Lineage (NCBI taxonomy): Eukaryota > Fungi > Entomophthoromycota > Entomophthoromycetes > Entomophthorales > Entomophthoraceae > Massospora > Massospora cicadina. The sequence continues at coordinate 6,649 of JAKSZP010000800.1, read as the reverse complement.
CAGTAACTTCTGATCAATGATTGAGTGTTATTGATATAAATGATTTTCTCCACTGCCTTGAATTAATCATTTCCTGTTTTGCTTTCCTATCTTCATTGTTATGGCAATTCAATTCTCCGCATTGTTTGCTTCCTATTTCATCCAATGCCTCATCTATACACTCACTCCTCAGGACTATATAAAGCGGATCCAATTTTAACTTGAGTTGATCCTGATGTTCCTTAGGACTATTTCCAGTGGACCCAATTTCAAACCGAGTTGGCCCTGATGATCCTTGGGACTAATTCCACCAGACCCAATTTCAACCCAAGTTGGCCCTGCTGATCCTCTTCATCTCAAGTAGATGTCCGGTGGAACAGGTTTCCTTTCAGCACTAGATAGTTCCATATCTAGGCTGAAAGTCCTTTTCCCTGCACTTGAGTATCTTCATTTTGCTTCACTCAGAGCTCCACTACTGAGCTGGGTGAACGCCACTGAACGTGATCCTCTTCACATTCTATTTTCGTTACTTCCTTCAGTAACTTATTTCCAAAATTGGAACCATCTTCATAGGACATCATGTTATAAATTTTATAACTCAACTACTCCTGTAGTGAGCACCAACTTGTAAAAAATTTACTTAAGTTGTTATCAGCAAGCAACCTTAGTAACCTTTTTCTGCATAGGTTCAGTTTCCTTGTGCACTTCATCACGTTGTATAGTAGAATAAATTAATAATCGTTGATAGTATGGAGATTATTATCCATAGTTGAGTATGACCTATCATATTTTGGCCAACGCTCAGCCACTTTCCTTATTAAATACTTGTGATGTCATACTCGTAGGGATTTGTTCCCTTGCTCTTGTCCACCTGATCTTCGCTCGGATACCCCGGTAGCAGTCTCTTTGGTCCAGCACACAGTTTACAGCTATCCCCAATTGTGACTCCTTCTTCTCTAGATCCCCGCTCAGATCTTTACTCTTTTCTCTAAAAGTTTTCCAATTATTGCACTCAGCAATAATATCCTTGAGACAGAATAGCACAATGGAAGCTGATGATGGTTTACTCTTAAAAATATATCCCAAACGGATAATCCTTGATTATCTAACTGTAATATCTGTGGTATTGTCTAACTTTCTTTATTATAGTGAATCTTAGGGAATATATATAGTGGGGATTCAGTAATCTAACCCTTGGTTGACACCTTCTCAACGAGATGATAGCCGTTGCCATTGAATCACCCATCCTCATCTTGACAGCGATGGTCTTCCTCATCCAGGCTAGGATTCTGTCTTTGGACACTCTCGAGACCTGAAATGGAAAGAGTCATAAAACGTGTCCCTAACATTTTCCTCACGATCCAAGTGAACCAACCATATTTGGCTAGCGATCTGCTTAGGTAATGGGACTTATTACCCACTAAGGCAGGTCACGCAAAAAATCAATTCGCTAGTTGCAGGCAGCATCACTCACCTTTTGACTTGCTATTCATTACCAATCAGTTAGTGATGAAATCTGACTAAACCCAATTGGTACACCTGATAGTTTAATCACTATCAGATGCCCCTATTTTGTCAGCAACTCCACCCAATGAGATCTTAAGTATTTGTCCGGATCAATCCTCAATGGATATGACCAGGCGAATATCCCAAAATTCCCCAAGTGTAGTTACTCTAAAACTTGGGCCAACCAATTTCCAATTCACTATACCTTAGGGGTTTTCCCCTAGCGATACCAGGTAATCTAGCAGGCTGGGAATATGGCAAAATCCCAACAGGTAGCATGCATGGGTGACCTGGTTTGGAGGGAACCTGGGCGGTCCAGCGGTGTAACTGAGTCTATAATAATTTCCAAACAAATAAATTGTCTAACGTGGCGTGAGACCTTCTTAAAAAGGTCCGTGCACAGGTTTGCCTAAGTCAACATAAGAAAAAACGTAAAACTGAATAGGGGTTTATTATCTAGTACTAAATAAAATAGGGGTTTATTGAAGGGAGGAAGACAACCATTGAGAAAATTTGGTATCAAAGAATCATATTATCTAAGTAAACTGGGGAAATCAATTATTGGAGAAAGTGGTACCAGCTAAGGTGCACCAATAAGTGCATACTTCCATCTGATAGGGTACTATACTTCAAAATTGTCCAAACTCAAGTAATTGATTGAATTTGAGGATGATCTAAGCTGAAAATTTCATAAAATGACTAGGTTTCGAACCTCCATTTACCAAGTAACCAAATTAAGCCATTGTCATTTAAGAGGTAACTTGTTCATTTTAACGCCAAAGCCAAAGCAAGGGGCTTTGGCGTTAAGCACCTCACCCGGACCAACCTGAGCATATCTGGCATGTACCCAGCGTTAATCCAACTTGTGCTTTAGATCAAGGAGGTCCTGCAACTTGACTCTTTGGACCTCCTGCCACACAGCCTTGTCTTTGATGTTGGTGCCTTCAAGAAGGTCATGTAAACATGACACTATCAAGTGAAGTGCCCTTGAATACTTATTAGTATTGAACCTCCTAGGTGAGACTGACATCTAGGGTGATGGATCGCCGCTTATAAACTATATGCCTACCTTTCTCACATCCCTTCCTACTGCAGGAGTAATTAATCATCCTGATACTTCAATGAACCCTCCTCAATCCTTTGGCGCTTATACCCCACATGATTCCAGTATATCCAGTTTGCATTATGTCAGTACCTTTTCTTGTAACCTTACAACACCTTCTGCTTGTGCTTCACAATGGCTCAAAGATGCTTAATTCCCTCTACTCATTTAATTAACATGCTAATCTATGCAGGATCAACGCGGGCCCTCAGCCCAGCGGCCATGATAGTCAATTTTATGTGAGCCCTATAAGCTTACCTAAGTTTAGTAAAAATGGAAATGCGCGCTTTTTTATCAGCCTGTTTGTTATCATTATGTAGGGTGCTACTAAGACCACTAAACTGGCGATTCTAATAAGCTCCCTGGATTGTAAGAAGCAAGAAAAAGTTATGTTAATGTAAAAAATGTTGGAATGTCTTTTCTTAATGCTAAGGACTATATCATCCAAGAATTTGGTGAATCATAAAGGACTACCACCCATTATATTAATTTTCTTAGCATCCCTTTAGAAAGAATAATCCAGTGGGAGTTATTGATAATTTATCTACTCTGAGGTGCAGATGCTATCTGAATCCCTAGTTATATATAACTTTGACATTCATTTTAACCTTCTCCATGCCTGCAAGTCTTACAAGGAATTGTATTATGTTTTGTTACTAATTTTGAATGAAGAACATAAAGTTACTTGTATGTTAAAGTATTCCGCCATTGTGCCGCCACTTTCCAGGCTCCTTACAGGATTTATCATCAGAATCGTGTCAGCTTTAGGCCCATCTCACCAAAAAAGAATTTTTAAGCCTCAGGTCACTCATTTAGAAAATCAATGTATGACCATTGACTTGTCACATTTGCAAAATACTAGGTAACTAAGAGAATTAATGCCCTTATGTCAGCCCAAAATGTCAATAATCTATGTGATAACCAACCAGTTGATGATGAATCAGGAAAGGAAGGGGCGAAGTAGTTAAGTTATATCCTACTTCCTCCAATCCTCAAAAAATCTCATTAAAAAACCTATAGAGCCAATACACGCTAGCAGATTTTGTGACAATGAAGCTGGCGTCCCACCTCCCGCGTTCCATCAAGTAGTTTCCAATGATGTGGTAACTGTGACCTCTATTTCACAGAAACAATGTGAAGACAAACTAGCACAGAAAGTAGTTGTGCAACCTTGTGTTCAGAAATTAAAGAAACAAGAGCTTTTGGTCATCTCTGGTTATGTCCCAAGTTGTCTGAGATTAAGCGGCCATACCAATTGGAGTGTTTAGATCAACAAGCCCTCAGTTAATTAAATTTCAGTCTTATCTAGGTCAATCTGAACGTCTTGATGATAAAAGGCAAAATCCTCTTATGCTTATTACACAGAGTGCATCTTTCTAATGTAAAATAATAAAACTCAAGGTATAAGTGATAGTGGATAGTGGGGCACCAAACAGTACTGTTTCCACCAAATTTATGAAAATTATTGGCCTTACGCCCAATATTAACCATTACAATTATTATGGAACTGTGAGGATCACGTAGGCTTAATCTGAAGGAGTTTAAAATGCATTGCTGCTATGTTTTGGCTCAGTGGTGGTATCAGCTCTAGCCATCCTCTAATTAATAACAATTATCCCTTGCTTTTAGAGATTATTTTATGGTGAGTTACGGGATTTAGGCGAATTTTGAGGAGGATCACTTAAAAGAGTCATGAAAAACTTTTCTATTTTATTATAATTGAAAGGCAGCGGCCCATGCAAAGTCAGGTTTTTTAATCTTTCCTTTAAAGTTGAGATAGTGCCTTTTAGGTAATAAAAGACCTGCAACAGGATCAATCATTTGCTTAACAAATTATGGAATTAAAGAAGCATACCACTTTTAGCCAATTGTAGCCTGACCATTCTGGAGGGCCACCAAATCATAGTGGGACTGAAATTGACTTAAATATTCCCAAAGGATAAAGTAAATTATTCTCCCCTTTTACCAATCAAACTTGGTGTCCAAAATTTGGTGGTTGACTCAGAAATAAACCCTTTGACAACCATCAGATTGGGCTGATTATACTCCAAATGCTCGAGCTAATACCTAAATTCTCACCTCAAAGCCTATTGCAACTACAAGGCTCAGGCTGAATACCTCAACCTCATATTAATCAAGTATTTTATTAAAAAGCTTGGGCAGAATACGCTTGCACTTTATGGTTGATTATTTCTGCATCAAATCTCGGCAATTGGTTCAATTATCAGGAATAATGTCCAACAACTAGCATACAAAATTGTTCAGACCAACCCAAAGTTAATGCTTAAAAGTCCCATGGACTCAGACGAAGGATAACGTAATCAATTTCCCGCCCTAGGGTGAAATTTGTATGTCAATCTGCATAATCAGCATGATAGCACTTGCACATGGACTGCCCAAAAGAGAGTACCTAGTGCTATTGAGAGTGAGGCCTGCTGACATCCTAATTAGTGGTACATCATCTACTTTAATTGATGCAATAATTCCACAGAAGATGTACTTAATCAGCAGTATGACAAAACTCAAATCAAGAAGATTCTAGGACATTTTTCATGTTTTTATCACAATTTTTTGCATGAAATCCTACTGTTTTGAGAGTATTTTGCCACCAATAAACCCAAGAAAAGGTCTTAGTCATATCAGTTCAAGGGCTAACTGAGGTGGTAAAATATCTGTTGGAATTTCGTGCTCAGATGTGGCCAGGAGATGCCTTAGAGGTATAAATACTGGCGCCTGGCCTAATGAATTATTATTAAATAAATACCTTCTAAATAAAATTTATTTTAATTAATCTCTTTCCCAGTTTTCTCATCTGAATCGTTTCTTTGGAAAAGTGTCAAAAAGCTGGAAGTACCTAATCCACAGCTTTTATCTATCCCTGCATCAGAAGTTTTTCCTGATTAAGAAGGAAATATTGAGCCCAAAATTGACCAGAAGAGTCGGGGCTATTTCAAAAAGCCTAATGAGTTTCTTAAAAGTCAGAGTACTTTAAGTCACTGGAAAAATCAAGGATTTATTGGGTGAACTTTTCTAATTAAGCGTTCAGGAGTCTAATTATCAAGCAAGCTATCCTAAGAACTTCACACTTGGGATTTATCAACGCGTCTGTGCTTATTTTTCCCAATTATGGAGAGATTCAGTATTCTTAGATATTATATTTCTACCCCATTCAGATCAAGTGGCATAAAATTGTTGCTTATGTGCATATTATACCAGTATACAAAGTACAAAGAATCCATGATTTTGTCAAACTTGGATAACTTGGCTTGAAGGCAAGGAATGTTGATTATTTGTAACTGATTTCTAACAAAAAACTCACCTGTCAAACTGATGATCAAAAGAATAAGGCATTAGACTTATTTGAAAATACAAGGTAATTTTTGCTAAAAACGACTTTAATTTGGGCTTTGAAAAGTCGTGAAAACCATATTAAATTTGAAGCATCCTCCCATTTGCCTTCTCTTTATTAGATGATCCAAAGTTGCGGATGAAATTTTTAGTAAGTAAACCAACTAGCTTGTACAACTGGGGATTAGTTCCCTTTAAGAGTCCATGGGCTTTTTCAGTATTAACTTTCTAATGATGGATGGCTTCAGTAGAGTGTTTATTGAATATAAACTCAATATAGTTAAAAAAGAGGATTCTTATCCTTTGCCATGCATTGATAATGCGCTAGATTGCTTGGGAGGCACGCAATAATTTTTTGGTCATGAATATAGTTTTGGGAAATTGCCAGATTGTGCTTCCAGAGTCCAAGAAGGGGAGGTGTCATGATCATGGCTCAGGGATCGTAACAACTCACTCAGATGCCTCAAGAGTTGGCTAATTCTCTCAAATTTTTCCAAGCTTCCTTAGATTATATCTTAGACAATTTTAAATCTCCCGCATGTTAGTTTATCTATATAGTATAAAAGTTTTCTTCAAAATCTTTACTGACCACTTGCAACAAATTGGATTGAGTCTTCAACCGCCTCAAAATGCTAATTTGATTATTAAGCTGGGGAAGTGAAAAGTTATTCTAAGAACAAACTGAGTATCTTTAATATTGTTAATGAGAAAAAT
>JAKSZP010000799.1:0-30705 GCA_022478985.1 Massospora cicadina | reverse complement strand
TCTTACCTGTTAGGGAGTATCTGGAGTTGGGATTGATACCAGAACTCTAGGCATATAATGGATGTTCGAAATATTAGTTTATGCATCAGTGTCAATTTCTGATAATTCATTTTCATGATATTGCTCCGAATTACTGGATACTAATGCTTGTATTTTTCCCTTAGTTGATTTCCAAACAGTTTTTGGCCAAATAAGCAGAACTTTTTCCAAAATCTATTTTTTCAAGGCTGGGTGAGCACTGGCAGCTTTGCTTCTTGAGGGATTTGAGTTCTCTTTAAGGTCGTCATACTTCTCTTCTGATAAAGCTTGATTGCTTTTATTGTCTTTGGCCATACTGTCTACTCAGGGATTTGCAGTTAATAATTGCATTCTGAGTTCCCAATTCTCCTGATTAATTACAGCGTTTCTGGTCTGCAATCTTGATACAACCGTCCAAATTTTTAAAAGTTCCACTTTGTTCAAGGCATCATACTCACCCCTATTTGGGATGACTGGTTTTGCTGCAAGGTCTTTGATGTTTTTGTTTACAGTATCAAGCTTGGCATGAACATAATTCTTGACGTCATTGACCTTTGCATTTAACTCCAGGTGATTTCTTTAGCATGAAGTGGCATGTATGGTGATTCGTTCTGACTGAGATAATAGGAAATAAGAATGAGTTTCCAGTTTTTGACAGTGGTTATTCATGTATTGTACACATTCATGTGATAACCCATGGTGGGCCAGAACTTCTGAGGCTATCTTTGGGACTCCTTCTTTCAGAAGCTCCTCAAGGGTGTTTAATCTCCCATGAGCATCATTGGCAAGACCCATATTATCAACTATTGCCTTTCAGACTTCAGCAAAACTGAAATTTAGCTTGTCCAGTTGGGCATTTTGGCAATATTGTTTCTCCCCTTGCACATGGTAGATTTCTGTGGTTTCCAGATTCTGTCTAGAAATGATTCACTGGGTATGCTTAATTGAGGGTTGAACAAAGTTAACCAGGATTTATTAGTTGCTTGACTGTCTGTGAGACGTTTGGCAAGAGAAGCCATGGTTACAACACGTAACTTCATATATATCTCTATATTGAGCGCCTGATCCTTGAGGTAGTAGAACTGGTCAAAGGAGGGATTGATTTGTGAAGTACCAATCCTAAAACACTGATATAGGGTTTCCAGCATAGCTTTTACGCTTGCAAATGTAAGAACAATCGGGCTTGTTGTATCTGCATGAGCTCCCCCCAGTGAGATAAGATCCAGGGAGTAGGAGGTACCCACTTCAGAGCCTTGGCAGCTGGTATTAAAAAAAATGAGATTTCCTTGTCACTAGTTTTCATCTCATTGTCACTTTCTCATCTGGCTGATTCTGCCAGGAACTAGTTATGTGACTCCATTTTTGAGAATGTCACTGGTTTTGAGTAAGCACCAGACATGAAAATAATATTTGTGGCACCCAATGCCACTTGTAGTACATAAAAGGGTATTTCAAGGTTGTTGTTAAACTAAATTAAAGGTAGTTTTAAGATAACTGTCAAATTCTGAGGATCGCTTGCTTTATAATTGGAATTCTGCACACCTAATTGGGACAAAGTTCATCTGAATGATCCTCAATATTTCCAGTGGCTTACGGTATTTTCACCATTTGGAAACTCACTAGGCTTATTAAGATAGCCCTAACTCTTCTGGTCAATTATGGGCATAATTTTCCCTTTGTATTTGGGAACTTCTTCTGAGGCAGGTATATACAAGCTGTGGATTTGGCGCTTCCAGCTTGTCAACACTTTTCCAAAGTTAGGATTCATATAAAACCCAGGAAATAGTAAAAAAAATATCCTTTATTAGCTGTATTTATTTGATAATTAGTCATTAAGCCAGGCGCTGTTATTTACACCTCTACGGCTCTCCTGGCCACATTTGAGCACAAAATTTCAACAGATTAATTTTCCACCTCAGTTTGGTCCATGAACTGATATGACTGAGACCTAGTGCTAGGTTTATTTGTGGCAAAATACTCTCAACATTGGGAGGATTTCTGGGGCAAATATTGCAATAAGAACATGCAAAATTGTCCTAGTATCTTCTTAATTTGAGTTTCGTCATACTGCTGATGAAATACATCTGTGAAAACATGCATCAATTCAAGTAGATGTATTACCCCTAATCAGGATATCAGCAGGCCTCTCTCTCAATAGCACTAGGTACTCCTTTTTGGGCAGTCCATGTGCAAGTGGTATCATGCCGATTACATGGATCAACATATGAATTTCGCCCTAGGGCGGGAAATTGATTACATTAAAATGTCTTTCAGTCCATGGAACTTTTAGACGTTATCTTTAAATTGATTCAAAATGATTTCTTATGCAAATTGTTAGATATTGTTTTCAATATCCAAGACCAATTGCTGAGTTTTAATGCAGTGATAATTGACCATAATGCGCAGGTGATTTTGGCTTGAGCTTTTGATAAAGTAGCTGATCAACTTGACGTTGGGGATAATCAGCCCAAGCTTGGTAATTACAATAGGCTTGAGTTAAGAGTTAGAGTATTTTTTTGAGTATTGGGAGGTTAATCGTTTTGATCCTATGTTTGTCAAAGTGTTTATTTTTGAGTCAGCCACCAGAATCTGATATTAACTCAGAAGGGTTATGGTTAGTTTCACTTTAGTTATTTTCAGTTGTATACAACTTTAGCTATTCCCTCCTCACTATTCTTCTTTGGAGAGCACATATTCAAGATGTCTGACATCCCCACACTGAGATTTCCTTTTCATTACTCACTGCACTTCCTCAAAGTTATCTAGTTTAATAGTTTAAACAACTAAACCCTCTTTGTTGCATATGTTTCTTATGCTACCTATATTGATCAACCTTGATCCTATAATGCTTATCTGGCTATATGTCCAGAGGATTCAGATCCTATGCCTGGAAATATTTCAGCTATATAGCATAGCTTGGAGAAATTTACCTACCCAAATAGCTTCAAATATGCCATCTTAACATTATATGGATCCTTTGAATTAAATGTTGCTGTATCTGTTAGTTATGCCCCATTTGTGCCCGCTTTGCCTAATATTAGTTTCAATATTGATAAAGCTAATGTTACATGAGAGGCTGTTATCACAGTTAAGGCTTTACATAATTTAGCCATTAAATAGAATTCTAATATTCAAAACTTGAGATTCTTTACCTCAATATATTATGCTTAAATATGATTGTGGTTCAATTACATTGTATTTAAATTTAAATTTATTTGGGGAAGGCTGACCAGGGGACAGACACTTCTGATAAGACACCAAAAACCAAAACTTCAGCGAGAGGAGGGCACCCCAGAGAAGCAAAAGCTATCTCCTGTTGCCGGCGGGAACGCCAAGAGAATGGGAGGGGTAACCTGTGCAGGGGCAGGCGCAACTATAGAGCACGTATATAGGAAAGGGTCTGAGACTATGAATCAAACTAGGAATTAGGATGAGACCAACTGGCAGCAACGTGGTGGGAGGTACCCAAACATCCACGCTTGAAAGTGGTCCACTAAGTGCAACTGGAACTGGCGTACAGCTTCCTGGAGGGTGGGAGTAGATCCTGAGATAGCATCCAAGACAATTGTGTGGATAGTCCACATAGCGATTGTGACTACCAAGGCATGGAGGGAGGGTGAAAGAGGGAACGCCATGGATAAAGCAAACATGTCCTTAGACAGGCTGAAAGGCTGTGTCTGATCATGGAGAAACAGACGTTGCACCTCACGCCATATCCCTTTAGATGTAGGGCACTCTTCCAGGCGGTGAACCAGCGTTCCATATTGACCATACACGACATAGGATGAGTGCAAAGTGTTAGAGCGTTTGACAGTATGGTATACCCATCTCAAGATGTGCCACACATGGGAACGAATATGCAGCTGTAGAAGAGGGTGGTGGGCATACTTCCAAATGGCTTTCTGGGTATCAAGGGGTAGGGGATGTCCTTAATGTCCAGGTAGTCCACCCTGGCCATGGTAGGGGGTCACATGGGTATCACTCCGTTCAGAATGGGAAGTCCTTGTATTTCCTGGGTGAGCCGATGAGAGGATGCCCCCTATGTGCGGTGTGTTTACAGATACAAATTTTCCACTCAGTGCTCCGCATGGAGAGGTGGATCCTTTTGAAGTAGGGCGGCGTCTCAGGTGGGCCCGCTGCATAAGAATGTGAGGCAAGGTACTTTAACAGTGAGTGGGGGTGGGAAGGATTGGTGAGGCCCAGGGCGTGGGAGAAGTTGGAGTGGGCTGCATGGGACCAGTGCGGGGATGAGACTGTAGTGTTAATAACGGCAGCGATACAGGTGCCAAGGGTTTTGGCAGCATAGGCCTCAAAGTTGAGCAGACCCATACCACCACACTGGCAAGGGCCAAACATGACATCAAGGTGCACCGGCGGTGGGCGGTCTAACCAAAGCCACCTTTGCAGAAGGGCGTATAGTGACATGAAGAAACACGGGGAAAAAGCAATAACGTGGGCTCCAAACCAAACTTTAGAGAGGAGCATAGAGAGTTTGCTAGCACTACCCTGCCTTTAAGGGAGGTCTGAAGGGATCTGAGGGAAGCTATAAGTTCGTAACATTGTCTAGGATATGGTTTTCCATTACCATTGAGGCGTATCCTCCTGCCTCCAGCCACACCCCCAAATGGCGGACAGGGCCAACGGTGGGGCTTGGCACAAAGGGGAGCACAAGCGGGGCGGAGTGTGGTGGGCAGGCCAATCTATCTTGTGCGCTATCTGACGAGGCAGATAGGAAACAGGGCGCTGGTGCCCAGCGGGCTTGATACCAACCAAGAAGAATAATTTTGTTTTTGTAGGCGTTGAGTGCTACATTACTTACCCTGGAGTAAACCTGGATAGTATCTTCAAGTGCACGTGCATCATGTTTTTAGACACCCCAACCACACAATCATCAGCAAAAATCCAATATCTTGACTGGTGCTTGGCTTGCACATGGACACCAGTAAGCGGGCATTCACATTTCAAAGAAGTGGGTCAAGGCTGAAGGTATACAAGAGTGGGCTAAGAGGGTCCCTGTCACAAAATCGACCCTGGGCTCCGCTAGTGTGCCAGGCCAACCAGTATGAAGACTGGTAGCCCTTTGCTATTTCACCTTCATTGTCATACCAACCCCTACAAGTCCTGCGTCCAACCCATCAGCTAACCACTAATGGCTTCTCCTTTAGCCCCAGGCGTCCTTGGCGTGTGCCCCGGCAAGTCCTGCCCCTCCTGGGTGGATCAGGCACTCCCGCGCTGCCCCACCCTCATGACCCTTCACCAACCCATCTGGGAATGCCCCAGCGAGTCCATCCCCCTCCTTGGGTGGCTATGGCACCTCCCGCGCTGCACCCTGCTAGGGTTGGTGGCTATGCAGCTCATCCACTGGTAGCCAGCTGGCCAGGTTCTCGCTGGTTCCTCATAGAGAGGAGGCATGGGAACTGGCAGTGCCAGCCACTCCAGGAGTGATCACCCGCACTTATTGGGGATCTCCTATCCCAACTTCCCCACTCTAGTTGCACTAAAATACTTCAAACAAACAGTAAAGATGGTCAAACGAGAGATGTTTATTAGGAGGGAATGAACGAATATTTATACTACTTTCAGGGCTACTGCGCCCAAGTGCTCTTTGGCCAATCAACTTCCAGAAACCCCATCAGCCTCTTGATTCCAAACCTATATCAAACGTAAACTCTATTCATTCATAGTGATTCCCTCCAGATCCTCTCATCTGATCACTAAATTATTAATATTAGGTCAATCCATTCTCAGAATAAGTCGATGGTTGATTGTATATAAATTCATAAATAAGTAGGAATTTGAGCATCCTTGGCATGAGATGACAGTGCTCCAAATTAGTCAGCAGAACCATATTGGACGATTCATAATAGATTCATCAGCTTTCCACTGGAAACTCCCACAACGATATTTGGATGGCATTTTGGCAGTGAATGCAGCTCCCGCCGAACCTAAACTCAATTTAAACATATAACATTAAATAGTATTGAACTAGGCGATTAGCCAGCAATTACACCCAACTAACTAGAACCCCTAATATGGATACTATTGGGAAGGATTCATATGGTTAAAATCCCAACAGTCCCCTTGCCGCAGTCCCCTTTGAGGGCGGACTACATTCATGAGGAAGCCAGGGCCACGCACAGCCATTGTGGCAGACTCCATTAGCAACATTGCCCAATTAATGGAGCGAAGGGGGAGGCGGAACTTGTGGAGGCAGGCTCTGAGGTAGCCCAATACTCTATCATAGGCCTTCTGCTGGTCTAAAAATACAAGTGCTCCAGAAGCCATGGATTGACAGACATTGGCTACGGTGTGTATATTGTCCCAAATTGACCTTTTAGGTATGTAATCGATTTGTTCAGGAAATGAGAGCAGAGGCAGCAACCCCTAGACGGTTAGCCATGATTTTAGTAAAAAATTTTGTGTCTGTGTTAGTGAGAGAAATGGGGTGCCAGTTGGCCAAGTCCAGCTTATCCCCTTTTTTATATAATGTAATTGTAAAGCCTCTTGCCCTCCAGGCAGAAGGCGCATTTCCAGAAGGCATTGATTAAGAGAGGCAAGCAGCAAGGAGGATAAATCCTTGAAATACTGCTTATAGAACATATAAGGGATGCCGTCTGGAACTGGGAATTTCCTGTACGGTGCACCACAAACGGCAGACCAGAGTTCATCCCAAGCAATCAGATTCATCAACTCCTGGAATTGGGAAATGGTGCGGATGTGTGCACTTTTGAGAAAAGTTTCCATTTCAGCTGGCGGAATTAAATCAGATCAAAACAGTTTGAAGTAATAGTTTTGTATTTCAATTGCCACTTCAGCTGGCATATCTGCGATGGAGTGGTCTGTCTTTGCACCTGTGTGCAGGCCAAACTTTGACGCGGTGAAAAGAATTTTCAAAAAAAAGTAAGTGGAACACATGTCACCTGCTGTAATATGTTTAGCTTTATACTGAACACAAACCCAATGCTTGTGTTGTCTCACAAGTGCATTGAGGCGGGCGGACACTTCCGCCCACATGTGACCACAAGCTAGGCTGTAGCCTGCAGTGAGGACATTTGACTCCAGGTGGTCCAACTCTGCCAGTGTGCGCAAAATGACTGCCAATGTGGCCCGTGAGCAGTGGGAGGAGAGGTGGCGAGCCTGGCAGATTGTGCTCTCCTTAAAGGTTGACCAGGTGAAAGTTGGATCTGCACATAACAGTGTGACAAACTCTGGAGCTGAGGTCACAGATTCCACCCACAAAGAAACTCTTGGCGATGCAATTTCATCTGGGTGAAGTTTGCACCATTTCAGCGCCTGGGCTGCTGGGTTGGATAAATGGAAGGAAATCAATACCATTTTGTGGTCGGAGAAATCAATTTTTGTCATGGTGAAGTGGGAAATTTGGGTTTGAAATTTAAACAGCACAAGGATAAGGTCAATGCGGGTCATGGACCTTAACTGGCCGTTGTGTACATGGGGGCGCGACATGTTAGTGAGTAGTGGAGCATGGCGCAGCAAAGTATCGATCAACCCTAGGGTGGCTTTGATAATGCAAAGTTCAATGTGCCCCTGTGGGGGTGTAGGCGATGAGGGCCAGCGGTCTGTGGATGGGTTCATCCAGCAGTTCATGTCTCCAACAACGAATGGGTTAGAGGGTAGCAGAAGTGAATTGACTGTTGAGAAAAATTCCTGACGTTCTTGCGCTCAGGTTGGGGTTTAAATGTTAATGACAGCATGTAATTCATCATCTCACAAAAAGGTGACAACAAGGATGCAGCCGTTTAGGTATTATTTTGATGGAATAAATTTAAAATTACTGTTCACTCAAATTAGCGCCCCACAGTTCTCAGACCAAAAAGGTGAGGGAAGAGAGGAGCATGGTTTTTCATGATTCCTCAGTACCGCGCGGACAGTGGGTTTCCTGAATGGCCAGGATGTCTATGGGTAAGTTTTTTGTAAAAAACTCAATTTCCTAGCCTGGGATGGCGAGGCCTTGAGTCCAGCGATTTTCAACATCATTAAAGTAAAAGCTCCACCCATCATATCTTAGGTGTGAGGGGAAGGGCACCCAAGCCCTTCAGCCTTCTCTTTTTCATCATGGCGTTGTTTGGCACCACAGGTATTTGATGATATGGAGTATGTGTTGGAATGGTTAGCTTTAGCAGTGGGGTTTGCGTTGGCTTTTGCCTTCACTTTTTCCCTGCTGTGGGACAAATTTTTGCGGTGTGTGCATTTGTGGTGCACCCTCACTTGGAGGTGGATTTTTGGCAGGATTGTTGGTGAGCGACTCAGTCCCAATCAATGTTTGGGCACATTGGTTGGGTGAAACCAATTTGCCCATTGGGTGTTCAGCTTGGGTGGCCCAATCGTCTTGGTTGTCCCAATCTGATTGATTGAGGGATTTGCAAGCTGTTTCTGCAGAAAAAGTCTCAATGTCCTCCTGGAGCTGGGCTGGTGGGATTGCAGATGTGGTCTTGGACGCCTCCTTGGCTACCACCTTGCAGGCCTGCTTGGCCTTCTTCTGCTCTTGTGGGGACATTAATTTTACTAGAATGTAGCAGCCTTGCGCTCCCCATGGGAAGGATGCGTTGGTGTCTAGTGCCAGTTCATAGTTGGTGTCTGCACTGCCCATTGCTTCTGAGAGAATTTTTTGATGAGAATTCCCTCTTTGGCAGGGCAGGTATGGGCCTTATGGCCAAAAGTGTGACAGAAAGTGCAGATAGGAGGCGCGCTATCCACGGTGACCCAGAATGGATGGGTGTTATGCCCATTGATTTCTACGAAAGCTGTGTGTGGGATTTGGGTTAAATCCTCTGCTATCCCCACGGATGGGGTGAGAACAGCAATCACTTTGCCTGTGCACAGGTTTGGCATTAGTGTAAAGTGCTGCATTTTGAAGGATTGTATTTCTCCATATATGGCGAGCCCAGCCTTCAGGTGGTGCTCAAGCACGGTGCACTTGACCGTTGTGGGTAGGAAGTCAAAAGTCACAAAATTTTTGATTCAATTTAGTCCAATGGTTGCGCTTCATTTTGATTACCGTTGACCATCTGGGAGGTCTACTACTATGCGCACCTTTGCGGCTTCATCTGCCACTTCCTTATTTTTGAAGCCAAGATCCAGCCAACTGCGTGGCATAGAGTGGGGTGCAACGTATACCGCGCTCATTAAGTATGTGTGTACATCTCCACAAAACATCTCCCAGAGTGACATTTGCTGAATATCCAGGAAAACATGCAACATGTGTTCCACTGATGATAGTGGCTAGGATTGCAGCAATTGATGAACTGGTTGCAGCGCGCTTGCAAGTAAAATTTCTGGGAAAATGTTACCCAACATTTTTTATTACTAATTTTATCTATTCCACTGGACTCACCAGGGCATTTACAAAATTTTGTTGATGTGAGGCCAACACCTGTGCCCTTAACTTTACTCGCCCAACTGCTCCCCAACATTGGGCGCCAACTAATCTCCTCAATGAGATTATCAAACTTTATCTAGACTTGAATTAAATTTATTGCAAAAGTGTTTGCAACGTGAGAGAAAAGTTTCAATTACATTGTATTTAAGTGTATAAAGTTGAAGTTCATTGCAACTAAAAGAAAGAAAAACCTTTTATAAAGTTGAGCAGCCATTTTCATAATCTATAAAAAGTACAATCTAGTTGACCAGAAGTTTATGGTTTTAGTTTATAAGCTACTTTAGAGCAAGTATCAGATATCCTTATCTGATTATGAATGTGGTTTAATATAATGTGAGAGTAAAATCCTCAATTTTTAACAGTGTTTTAAATAGGTTTATAATGCTTTAAATGTATTAAAAAAGTTTTTTAATTTGAAATATATCATTTACCCTTCTGCTGGAGATTCTTTACATAAATTTACACTTCAGCATCTTTTAGTTTGTTTCTAGACCTTATCTACCAACTGTTTTGCAATTTAAATATTATTTGTGACATCTCATATATAAATTGACTTTTTAGCCACAGTGTAGGAACAGATCTTGACTTTCATTTTGCATGGTATATCAATGTTCTTAGAATAAGAACAGGTCATGTTAAATCATATAGAAAACCATGTTAATTAAAAAACTTAGGTACTTATTTACTTGGATATAGAGAACAACATTTTAAAAGGCTTATTTTATTACTGAACTTAGTGGAAATTATCATTATAAATTCCTTTGTAAAGAAAGTTTATATTAGTGTAAACATAAAACTTTGGCACCATCTGCTTCTTTGACAGCAAAAAAATAGATTTTGTTTTTTAAATATTTTATTACTTCTTATATCAAACTAACAAACTATTATCTTATATTTATAAATGCTTATTAGTTAGCTATAAATTCCAATTACATGCATCCTTTTGCAACTCTGTTTTAAAGTTTTAAATTTAAATTTATTGTGGGGAAGGCCGACCATGGGACGGACACTTCCAAATATGACTCAGACGAGACAAAACTTAGTACCAGGTGAGGCACCCCAGAGAAGCGATGCTATCTCTTGTTGCCAGCGGGAACGCCACTTATGGGAAGGGGGAGGGAACGTGTGTAGGGGGCGTAGCCACTATTGAGCACGTGTGGAGGAAGGGGTCTGGTTTGATGAACCAGACTGGGAACCAGGAGGAGACCAGCTGCCGGCGACGTGGTGGGAGATATCCAAACATCCACGCTTGAAAGTGATCCACCAAATGAGACCGGAATCTGTGGACAGCTTCAGGGAGGGTGGGGATGGATCCGGCGATGGCATCCAAGACAATCGTGTGGATAGTCCACATGGCGATTGCAACCACCAGAGCACGAAGGGAGGGTGGGAGGGGGAGGCCATTGATGAAGCAAACATATCTCTTGACAGACTGAAGGGATGTGTTTAATCCTGGCCTAGCAGACGTTGGACTTCGCGCCATATTACTTTAGAGGTGGGGCACTTCTCCAGGCGGTGAAACAGCGTTCCATACTGGCCACACACGACACAGGATGAGCGTAAAGCATTAGAGCGCTCAGCTGTACGATACACCTGCCTCAGGCAGCGCCACACATGGGAGCGGACTTGGCTGCAACAGAGGATGGTGTGCGTATTTCCAGATAGTCTTTTGGGTCTCAGTGGAATAAGGGATGTCCATCATGTCCAGGTAGTCCACCCTAGATAGGACTTGGGGTCGAATGGGGATCACGCCATCATGGATGGGTAGCCCCTGTACCTCTTGTGTGAACTGAGGAGAGGGGCGGCCTCTTCAGGTTGTATGTCCACTAATATGAATTCTCCACTCTGCGCTTCGCATGGAGAGTAGGATTCGTTTATAGTGGGTTTTGGTCCCGTGAGGACCTGTGGCTGATGTGTGTGATGCGAGGTATTTCATCAGGGAGTGGGGGTTTGATGGATTGTTGAGGCCCAAGGCTCAGGAGAAGTTGGAGCGGGCCGCGCGGGACCAGTGTTGGGATGGGAGTGTAGGAGAAGTGACAGCCGCAATCCAGGTGCCTAGGATCTTGGCGGCATGGGCTTTGAAGTCAAGTAGGCCCATGCCACCATGATGATGAGGGCCAAACATGACCTCTAGCTGTACTGGTGGAGGGCGGCCTGACCAAAGCCAACCTTGTAGCAAAGCATACAGGGATTTGAAGAAGCTTGGGGAGAAGGGGATGGCGTGGGCTCCAAACCAGACTTTGGATAGGAGCATAGAGTTGGCAAGAACAACCCTGCCAGTGAGGGTAGTAGGGTGGGCTCTGAGAGAGGCGATTTGCTTCGTCACGTTGTCCAGTATATGGCACTCCATTACTGCTGACGCATATCCTCCTGCCCCCAACCACACGCCCAGATGGCGTACCAGTCCTATGGTAGGTCGTGGCACAAAGGGGAGCACCAGTGGAGCGGTGTGTTTTGAGTTAGTAAGGCGTGGACTTGGGCGAGCAGATGGGCTGGGTTGGGAACTACTTGCTGGGGCCCAGCAGTTCTGAAACCGACCAAGGAGGATGATTTCAGTTTTGGAGGCGTTCAGTGCCGCGTTGCTTACCCGGGAATATTCCTGGATGAGGGCTTCAAGCGCGCGTGCATCTTTGTTATTAGACACCCCCACCACGCAATCATCTGCAAATGCCATCATCTTGACTGGGGTTTGGCCTGGCACATGGACCCCAGTGAGTTGGGCATTCACATTTCGCAGTAGTGGGTCAAGGCTGAAGTTGTATAAGAGTGGGCTCAGGGGGTCCCCTTGTCGCAGGCCCCTTTGAGGACGGACTACTTCCGTTAGGAAACCTGGGCCGCGCACAGCCATTGTTGCAGATTCCGTGAGCAGCATCACCCAGTTAATGAAGCGGGGAGGTAGGCGGAATTGTTGGAGGCAGGCCCTAAGGTATTCCCAGTTTACTCTGTCATAGGCCTTTTGTTGGTCCAAGAATACAAGTGCCCCAGAGGCTGTGGACTGACACACATTAGCCACAGAGTGCACGTTATCCCAAATTGACCTTCTGGGGATGAAACCAAATTGTTCTGGAGAGATGGTGGCAGTTGCTACAGTCCCTAAACAGTTAGCCATGATTTTTGTTAAAATTTTAGTGTCTGTGTTTGTTAGAGAAATGGGGCGCCAGTTGGCTAAGTCTAGCCTATCCCCTTTCTTAAAGAGTGTGACTGTAAAGGCCTCATGTCCTCCTGGTAGGAGGCGCGTTTCCAACAGGCTTTGGTTGAGTGAGGCTAGCAGCAATGGGGATATATATTTAAAATATTTTTTGTAGAACTCATATGGAATGCCATCTGGGCCTGGGCATTTTCAGTTTGGTGCACCGCGAATGGTAGTCCATAATTTGTTAGGAATAATTAAATTCATTATTTCCAGGTATCAGAAAACAGTGCAGATATGAGCTCTGTCGAGAAATTCCGCCATTTCAGCTGGCTGAATTGGTTCAGCTCAGTATAACTTGGAGTAATATCTTTGCATTTTGATTGCCACTTCGGCTGGTGTGTCCACAATAGAATTATCTGATCTTCGCACCTGTGTGCAGGCCACACTCTGGCGTGGTGCAAAAAAATTTTTGAAGAAGTATGCGGTGCACTTGTCACCTTTAGTGATGCGTGTGGCCCTGTATTGGACACAAACCTGATGTTTGTGTTGCCTTTCAAGTGCGTTGAGGTGGGCTGCTGCCTCCGCCCACTTCTGGCCCCATGCAGGGCTATATCCTGAGGCTGGAATGTTGGACTCCAAGTGGGCCAATTCTGCCAGCACACGCGATATAACCGCCGATGTGGCTCGTGAGCTTCTGGATGAGAGATGGCGATAGTGGCGGATGGTGTCTTCTTTGAAAGTTGCCCATGTGGAAATGGGGTCCACACAAAACGGTGCAACAAACGATTTTGCCAAAGTTGCCTCTTCCACCCACGTGGAAAATCCTGGCGACGCAAGCTCTGGGGGGCGGATTTTGCACCAATGTGGGGCCTTTGCAACTGTGATGGGTAAGTGGTATGTTATCAAGACCAGTCGATGGTCGGAGAATTCCATTTTTGTTGTTTTGAAGTGGGAGATGTGGGGTTGGAATTTCGCCTGCGCTAGAATAAGGTCAATGCGGGTCATGGACCTTAATTGGCCGTTGTGGATGTGGGGACGCATCATGTTTTTGAGCAGTGGGGCATGTCATGGCAGCGCATCCATTAACCCAAGGGTGGCTTTTAGAACGCGTAGTTCTATGTGACCCTGTGGGGTGTGGGGTGAGGGCAGCCACCAGTCCATTGGTGAGGTTAGCCAACAGTTCATGTCACCAATTAGGAAAGAATCGGGGGGTAGCAGGAGGGATTTGACCAACAAGAAAAATTCCTAACGCTCTTGTGCACCATTTGGGGCGTAAATGTTGACGATTGTGTGTGCAACATCAGCCCATGAGAAGGTGACAACGAGCACTTGGTCATTTAGAAATGTTTCTGAAGATGTAAATTTGAAAAAATTGTTTTTCTGAATTAGCACCCCACAGTGCTTCGACCAAAAGGGTAGGGATGGTAGGAGCATTGTTTTCCAAGCTTCCTCAGAACCTCGTGGACAGTGGGTTTCCTGGATGGCCAGGATATCCACGGGTAAATTATTTTGTAAAAAACTCAGTTTCCTAGCCTGGGACGGGGAGGCCTTGAGTCTGGCGATATTCAGCGTCCCTAGAGTGAAGGTTTCCCCCATCGCACCTTAGGTGTGAGGGGTGGGCCCCCTGGCCCACCAGCCTCTTCCAGGTCCCCACGGGCTTTCACAGCAGTGCAGGTATTAGCAGCAACGCTATTGGGGTTTTTGTTAATTTTTGCGGAAAGAGTCGCATTGGCTTTGGCCTTCACTTTTTGTTTTCCCGACGTCGGACAAATTTTTTGCAGTGCGGATAAGTTTGGTGCACCGTCGAGTGATGCAAAAAAAATTTTTGGTTGGGATAGGTCCCAAGTTGGTTTTGACTGGGGCTTGGGTGCAGCGATTGGGTGAGATCAAATCTCCCATCAGATCCTCAGATTTAGTGGCCCGTTTGGCTTGGGCCTCCCAATCTGATTGGGTGATGGATTCCCAAGTTGCTTCCGCCGCGAAGGTCTCCATGTCCTCCTGGCGTTGTGAGTGTGGGATGGTGGTGGTGACCTTGGCCACTTCCTTGGCCGTGGTCCTATGGGCCTGCTTGGCCTTCTTCCGCTCCTGCGGGGAGATGGGCTTTACCAATAGGTAGCAGCCTTGTGCTCCCCATGGGAAAGCCTCTTTGGTGCTTGCGGTTGGTTCGTAGTGCGCCTCTCCACTGGCCATGGCTGCCGAGGGGTGCTCTTGGAATGTAACGCCCTCTTTGATGGGGCACGCATGTGCCTTATGGCCAAACGCATCACAGTGGGTGCAAATGGGGGGCGCGCTGTCCATGGTTACCTGGAATAGGTGGGTGGTATGCCCTGCAATATCAATAAAAGTGGAGTGTGGGATCTGGGTTAGGTCCTTCGCGATCTCCTCAGTTGGGGTCAGAACTGCGATGGCTTTGCCGGTGCACAGGTGTGGCATCAGCGTGAAACGTTGCATTTTGAAAGATTGTATTTCGCCATATATGGCGAGACCATCTTTCAGGTGTTGCTCCAAAATGTCACGTTTTACCGTAGTAGGCAAAAAGTCAAACGTGAGGAAAATTTGGTTTAATTTTGTCCATCTGGTGCATTTAGTTTCGGTGACCCATTGCCCTTTGGGGAGGTCGACCACTACGCGCACCGCTGCAGCCTCGTCTGCTGCTATTTTGCTTTCAAAACCTAGGTCCAGCCAACCACGCGACATGGAGTGAGGTGCAATGTACACCGCAGTCAGGAAAATTTTGTGTACATCTTCACAAAATTTTTCCCATAGGGCCATTTTTTGGATGTCCAGATACACACAGACTCCGAATTCCACCGACAAAAGTGGCTGGGAATGTGGCGTGTTGATGTACTGGTTGCATCGTGCTTGCCATGCGAGTATCTCCGGGGAAATTGTGACCGCCAGTTTTTTTAGATTTTTTTCTATTCCGCCAGATTCTCCAGGGCGTTTTCGAACGTTAGAGGCCGCAGGCCTTCCGCCTGCTCCTCTTGCCTTGCTTGCCCAACTGCTCCCAGATATGGGCGCAGACTAATCCCCTCTATGAGATTATCAAACTAGATTTAGTCTTGAATTGAATGGGTTGCAAAAGTGTTTGCAACGAGAAAGAAAAGTTTCTGTTTTAAAGTTGAAATTTAAGTAAAATGGGTTATCTATCATTTCTTATAGTAACCAGTATAAATTTGAATCACTTTTTAGTGATAAAAATCATTAAACTACATAATTTTTAAAATACTAGAAGGTGTTGTATGACTCAAATTTGAGAACATATCTGTAAAGCCTATTGGAATCCAGGGGATAGTGATGCTTGATGGCGCTAATTGGCTCTGAATTTCAACAATTATTAGCAGAACAAGTTACACTCTATACTATTGAGTTAAATTTTTGGTAGGGATTATTCTACCACATATAAAAAAGCTAATAGAACCCTAATGATAATAAAAAGCTGGATTTTTATAGGTTTTATTAGTTGTGGCAAGAAGGTAAAAAGTGAACCCTATTACAATCTCACTGCTTAGTATTTAATTGTGTCAAGGCTTGAAGATTGGATTGGCTATGAATGCCTTCATTAGGGAATATGGGGATTCAACCTATCAGAGCTTTCAAGTCTCACTTTGCCAATGGAACAACTGTTGGAGCGTCAATACTAAGTAGGACTAGTCCATTTGGCAAAGAGTTAATATTTAACCCAATCAATGGACAAGAAAATATCTTTACCTTGTGGGACCCCCTTCATCAATATATAAGGGGGTGGTCTCTGCCTAAGCGTTTGAACTGAATTGTTGAAGAGCCAGGGAGGAGCCTCAGCATAACTTTCCATATTTGGCTGCAGTTTCAGTACAACCTGATTCCTAAGATCTAAACAATTTAGCTGAGTATTGGATGGAATAAAGTTGCCACAATTTGAGGGGTTCCACCAAGAATCAGCCAGGGTCTTTTGGCCGATTTTATTCTTATTATAAACTGAAGCACTCTTATTACAATATCAGAGTTGTAATTGTCTGAAATTACCCCCCATCAAGAGTGTTAGGGGAGAATAAGGGCGCAAGAACTAGCCATGGATCTGGTTTACAGTCATTCCAGTAGCAAGGGACTTAGTGGAGTACTTATCCCCTCACTTATAAGTGACTACAAAAGGGCCTTCCCAAATAAGCCTGAGCTTTAAACTTCTGAGAGTAATACAATTGTGGTAATACAACACCAAGTCCAACATTTGAAAAGAAAGGAGGGGCTTCCTATACTCATTTGTGATTTCCCTTCTTTAGTTACCATTTTAGCAGGTTAGTCATGGCATTGGACTGCAGCTTTATGGTGCGTTGTGACAATATTTCAGGGCTTTTTCAAGATCATCTGTCCTATCAGAGAAGACGTCTTTTTCTAGCAGGGCTGGTACTACTAGTTCCCAACCATATAATACATGGAAAGGAACATTTTAAGGATTTGATGGTAGCTGATATGGTAGGCTATGAGGGCACTAGGTAAGGATTGATCCCAGTGTTGGGGATATGAGCTGGCCATGTTTTGTAGTATGGAAACCAGGGTTCCATTTTCTCTTTCCAAAGTACCATTTGTGGAAGGGTTGTAGAGTGCCAAGAAAACTTTCTGAGTCCCATGGAAGTAGCCAAAAGCTTTACCACTTAGGAGGTGAAATTCTTCCCATTGTCACACAGTAGGACCTGGGGACAACCATGCCTGGTGAAAATACATTTATGGAGGAAGGTGGCAGTCGCTTTATCAGTCTGGGATGGAAGAGCAACCTCTTCAACCCGTTTGATGAAGTGATCAATGCCTACCAGAATATAGAGATTTCTTCTGGTAGTCTGAGGTAGTGGACCTACCACGTCCAAGCTTATTGTATGAAACAGTTTTTGAGGCGTGGTGGGTTAGTATTTATTCTTGGGTTTATTGCTGAATTGCTCCTTACAGATTAGGCAGGCATATAGCACTTTGAAGATAGACTCCAGGATTCCCTCCCAGTAGTAACAATCCTTCATTCACACATAAGTTTTATGCACTCCACTGTGCCCAGCAAGAATGGACCTTCATGATCATGGGAACTCGCTCGGAAGGTTTGAGATAAGGCAACCAAATCACCCCTACTTTATTATACAACTTCCCGCCCTTCACCATGGTGTTGCAGGAGTGTCAGGCTAACATTTTCCGGATGGATTCATCCTCATCTTCCCCGTCATCAGGGATCATAAGGAGGTCATACAACCTCTCTGCTTCACTATTATCCAGGCGAAGGATAGGCAGAGGAGTCAAACAATCAACATTCATATGGCAGGTTACAGCTTGGTGCTCAGTCTTCATATCATAATGTTGGATCTTTAAAGCCCAGTGAGCCAACCGCCAGTGTGATCTTTTATATTTTTTACCACTTCAGGGAGGCTTAATTACTGACCAC
The DNA here is from genome assembly GCA_022478985.1 of Massospora cicadina. Classification (NCBI taxonomy): domain Eukaryota; kingdom Fungi; phylum Entomophthoromycota; class Entomophthoromycetes; order Entomophthorales; family Entomophthoraceae; genus Massospora; species Massospora cicadina. Next base: position 12,753 of record JAKSZP010000799.1, on the reverse strand, counting down.
AGTGAATGAAGTTCCATATAAAAAAGAGTGATAATATTTTACAGCCAGAAGTACCTTCAAGGCACTACTTTTTGGTGACACTGTAGTTGCGTTCAGCCTTGGATAACGTCTTGCTGAAATAGGAGACGGGTTGATCCACACCATTATCACCCAATTGAGCCAGAATGGCTCCAACAGCTTAGTCAGAGGCACTGGTAAACAGAAGTAAAGGTTTGCCTTAATCAGGGTGATGTAAGATAGAGCGCTTTTGCAACAGCTGCTTTAGCGCCTCAAAGGCGGCCCTTTGTTCAGCTCCCCAATGAAAAGTGACATTCATAGCCAAGAGCTATACAATAGGCTCACTCAGCTGGGAGAACTTGGGGATAAATTGGTGGTAATACCCCATCATACCCAAGAATACCTGGATATAACGCAGGATTTAGGGATCAGGCATTTTGGATATAGCCTCAACCTTGTCTTGGAGGGATTGGAACCCATCCTGTGAGATTGCGTGTCCAAGAAAATCTAACTTTTCTGGAAAAAAGTGCACTTGGAGGCCTTAAATTTAAGGTTGGACTGACGTAAGCGTTGAAAAACTTCTTTCAGGTGAGCAAGATGGTCATTAAAGGTCTTAAAAAACGCATTGATGTCATCAAGCTAGATGATGACGCAGGTTAATTTAAGGTCCTGCAAGATATTATCCATTGCTCGCTGGAAATTGGAGGGTTCATTGCACACCCCAAGAGGTTTCAGGTGGGCTGGAATAAAACTTCGCTGCAAATCAGAGCACATTTCTCCTGAGCTTGGGAAGAGAGGTCCATCTGCCAATAGCCGCTGGCTAAGTCCATAGCTGAGAAAACTTAGATCCAGAAAGCTGTGCTAGGATTTCATCAATGCGAGGGAGAGAATATCTATCCTTTTGAGGTTGTTTAGCCTGTGGTAGTCCATCACAACCCAATGACCGCCATTTTACTTTTTTATAAGGAGGAGAAGGTACAACCAGGGGCTTTGCAAAGGTACCAGTAGCCCAGCATTTATTAGCTGTTTGAGCTTCGTCCTCATCTGTTGCTCCTCGAGCTTTGATTTATGATAAAATTTAGATCAGGTGGGACTAGTATCTCCAACGTCAATGGTATGACTTCAACCCTTCAAATGACCATAGTCAGTCTCAGCTTTATAAAATATGTCGCTGTAGGCGTCTAGTAAGGCTTGGACTTTTCTAGTTCTGCAGAGGATAGTTCATCAGAGATATGAACGTCGGGCAATGTATATAACAATTTTATAGAAGATAGGCCCATGTCTGACATAGACCTGATGCAGTGGACCTGGTTAATCTCCTTAACTGGGATCAGCAGACCTTTAATAATATCCTGGTGTTTCTTTACAACCATGTCCTTATTGATAAAATTCCCCAGTAGAATATTGATAAGATGTTGGTAGAATGGGTCTAGGATGCCTGGCAATACTTGAGGTTCTAAGGGACTGATTCCATCGATGCTAGTTATGTGCAGCAGGCAGTTATGGGGGATTTTCAGTGTATCTTGGTGTCAATCACCCTTTGTTCACCCGCTTTAATCAACACCTCTTTGGCTGCATGAAACGGAATTCCCTCAAGGGCGTCCACTGATTCAGGCAGCATCTTGGTATTCCACCCCTCCATCATGTAGCGTAGGGATAAGGCAGAGAAAGGATACTCACCGTGTAAACGTATTCCTTTTTATTAATCTCATTGTGGCCCAGAATCAGGGGAACCTCGTAGTTAAACAGGGAGATATAGCCCTGCTTCAGTTTGATAATCCTTTCAAACTTGAGTATAAACTGGGTACCAATGACAATGTCTTAGGTATTGTTGTCTAAGGCCACTGTGAGAACTGAGAGGAGGAGTTTTCCAAATCAGATGGGTAAAGATTAGTAGACCCCAATAGTGCAAGGGTTGGTCGGACCAGCAGTGCCAAACTTTTGAGTATAGTCGAGGTCAGGGGCTAGCTTAATTTTTTTCATAAGTTTTTATGGTACAACATTCACTGGGGATATGGTTTCAAGGATAGAAATGACTCGTACTATGTTGACAACAACCTCCACTTTGGTTAAGATTCCCCCAAGTAAGGGGAAAGAGAGGACCTCCTTCAGCCAGAGAGTAGAAGTAAGTTGTTTGGCAGTTTCAGGGTATTTATATCAGATAGACTGCAGTGTATGCACACTCTGAGTGTATCAAATCATTGTGGCAACGAGATGGTCAGCGTCACTGGCAGTATCAATAACCTCCAGGCCTCTCATAATCTGATAAAATATGTTCTGTGGGGTATCCTATCCATATTCACTTTTTCCAGGTTCAACCTGTCAGGTACCTCCACTTCACCTTAAGCTCCTAAAACATATTGACCAGCACCCTCACAAGCACCTTCAAATTCATCATTGGAGGGGTTTTCAATGCACATCAGAGATTCCCTAGGGCTGAGGGTAGGTTCAGGGCAATCCTCGTTGCAAGAGAGGCCTTGAGGCCGCTCCTCAACCCTGCTCATTTTGGAGGAGCCGCTATATTTGTCACGGCTCTATTTTCAACCTTTAAAGTAGCGGTTTGGACTGCCCCATGGCTACAGGTTTCATACTAGAGTTGGCTGAAGGAGAGGTTGAGGGATATGGCGTCTGAGAGGTGGATTCTTTAACTACGCCAGCTTTGGGTCAATCAGCGGCTGTGTACATTGGGGAAGCAGGCAGTTTAGCTTTTATGACATGGTCATTTAACCCATCATTGGCAGGGCCAAACATCACCTGAGGGAGGGGTTTATGCTTAGGATCAGGCTTTGGGGCCACTTGTAGAGGCCCATTGGCTGTCAAAAAATAATCTTGGTGGCAAGGTGGGGGCAGGGAGTGCTACCCCATTGACAATGATGCATTATGACTTACTGGCTTATGAACCTCAGGTTGGCTGGGCAGAGGAAGATCAGGTTTTGGCAGCACTGCAGGTGCTGGGCTCAGAGTAGTAACCAGCATAGGGGGACTCCTAGGGTTCATCATAGCCTCCTTCAGCGGGGATACAGTTGAATAATCCTCAATGGTCAGAACCTGGAGGTTGACCCAACACCTGGAGTAGCTTCAGCGTTATAAATATCTGCAACCTCCAGCAGAGCCTTCTTGATATCACAGATAGTCCGGAGGTGGCGTTTTACAGAGATAAGATGCTGTGCTATAGAAGGGTGAGAAGTCAACCCACTCAGAATGGCAGCAATGGAGTCATCAAGAGGTAGCATTTGGGCAAGCAAAAGAGGTTTAGCTTCCTTATAGAACTTCTCAACAAAAGAGGTGATTGATTCTCCCTCTTGCAACTAAGAAACATAAAGGCCCATTTTTGCCATTGTAAACACTGCTTGGAACCAAATTCTCCATAAGTGCAAGTTTAACCTCTGACCAGGTGCTGAGGTTGATCATGATTGGAACCATTCTTTTTTGTGCTATTTGAGTTAAGCAAAAAGGAATGATGCGGATTTTTTGCTAGACAGTGGCTCCTTCCATCATAGATTAATACACATATAGGAATGAGGTAATACATCCCTCACCCGGGGTGAACTTATCTCTGAAAGGGGGTTTAGGAATGGAGTGCTGCTCAAGCCTTTTGAGGAGAGATAAAGCACTGGCTATCTGGTGTTCCAGAGTGGCTAGTCTATGGTTGCTTTCAGCAGGGAAGATGTAAGGGTTAAGCGCCCTACCAACCTCTATTTTTTATGATTTTTTTGTGGTGTACTACCCCCTGTAGTGAGCACCACTTGTTGGAATCAAGGGGATAGGGACACTAGCTGGCTAATCAGCCCTGGTTTTCAATAGATATTAGCAGGATAATTTACTGTCATGGTTAAATGACATGATAGTGAGCACCAACCCCAAGGATAAGGCTGGGAAAAAGGAGGCCCAGAAGGTGAAGCTTCAGGCCCTCCCTGACCTCAAGCACACATTAAACCAACGCTGGGTACAAGCCAAATATGCCCAGGTTGGTAATAGTGAGGTGCAGAATGCTCAGACCCTTTAGTCAGCCCAGGCATTAAAATGAATGGTTTATTTGATTAATGACAATGGGTCTATTTGGTTGATTGAGGAACGTGGGTTTGAAACCCATTCCATTTATGAAACTATGTGTTTGGGTCAGATACAACATCAATCAATTACTCAAGTGAAGTCAGTTTTGATGTATTCTACCAATTTGGATGGCAGTGTTTGCCTATTGGTGAATCAGTGCTTAAGACCACTTTGGCAGACCCCAAATTTCTATGACAAAGTTTAAATAAGTTTTCTGTGACCAACATTCCTTGTTGATTGACTTTCCCAATAAACCTTTCCCATTTTCCTATTTTACTTATGTTATCTCTAACAATCCTGTGCACAGACCTCTTTGATGAGGTCTCATACTAAATTAACCAATCTAATTTAAATACAATTAAATTTTCAACTGGTGCACCATTAAGTCACCCAGGTTTCCTCCAACCTGGGATGTTTACCCCTTTTCCCTTTGTGCACCACATTGCTTTTGGTAGATTATTTATTATTAGGATTGCACTTCTCTTCTTAAGTTATTATTGCTTCAGCACCCTCAGCTGGGCTCTAGTAACTTTTAAACTAATGGCTGGTCCCCAGCATTAGCCTTGTGCACTGTGCACTATCACACTGGGAACAGGAGAGTTATAAACACTCTACTCATATTTAAACTCTCTACTGCTGGGTTATATATTTTGTAGGGGGTTATTCTACCACTTATATAAAAAAATAATAGAGCCCTAATGATAATAAAAAGCTGGATTTTTATAGGTTTTATTAGTTGTGGCAAGAGGGTAAAAAGTGAACCCTATTATGATCTTGCTACTTAGTATTTAATTGTGTTGAGGCTTGAAGTTCAGATTAACTAGGAATATCTGAATTGGGGAATATGGGGATTTGATATATTGAGGCTCTCAATTCTCACTTTGCTTCAATGGAATAACTGTTGGAGGGTTGATACTGGGTAGTAATAGTCTGTTTAGTAAAGATTAATATACTTAATACAATAAATGGGTGAGAAAATATTTTCACCTTGCAGGACCCCCTCTACCCTTATAAAAGGGGGTGGTCTCCATATAAGTGTTTGAACTGAATTGTTGAAGATCCAGAGAGGAGCCTGAGTATAAATTTCTATATTTGGCCACAGTTTTGGTACAACCCAATTCCTAAGAGCTGGAGGATTTGGCTGAGAATTGGATGGAATAGAATTGCCCTAATTTGAGGGGTTCCACCAAGAATTGGCAAGAGTCTTTTGGTTAATTTCATCCTTATTATAAACTGAAGAACACTTATTATAATATCAGACTTGTAATTATCTGATAAAGCTAAAGCTATATATAATTTATACAAGCCAATAAATCTAATAAGATATTATACAAACCTTTTTAATAGTTTTTAGTACTAGATGGTCCCAACTAACCTTTTTAATATTCCATTCATTTTTATAAAATTATATATAAAATTCTAGTCTGAGGCTAAAGCTTTAAGTGTTTTAAAGCTTTGGCTATAATTATCAATTATAATAGAGGTGGATTAACCTTGGGCAAATATACCACACCAAGTTTTTTAGCCAGTACAGGTTTCAAACTTATGTTGAACAAAACCTGTACTAGAGTGGAAACAGGAATTACTATGCCAGGCTTCTTATTAAAAAGATTCTGCAGTAGCAGGAACCACCCCATATGACAACCACCCAAATCTTCCCTTTTAACTCTATAACATCAATTAAATAATAATAAAAGGGTATAGAGGAAATTATATTCATAGCCAGTACAGGTTTTGAATCTGTGCCAGCAAAATCTGCACTAGAGTGGAATCAGGATTTACCCTGCCAAGCTAAATATCCTTGTTATAATTATAAATTTGTATTTGGTAAATGGCATCCCAGTGAGAATATGTTTTCTAAAAAAATTTATAGCTTTTTTCTCACCTTTAACTTTTAGAATTTAAATTAATTAATTTGTCCACTCGGACTAATTATCACCATTTACGCGGTTGCAGATAATAAAGATGGTGTTTTAGGATCGAATAGGAATAATTAGATCGATAATCATTGGTCAAATTTTAATGTTAACTCTCGAAATAGTCGGGTATAAGCCTTCAATCGCGAACGGCTTGTCTCGTTCTTTCCTCTGTTCGCGATTTTTACTCGGTTGTCTCGACCAATTTTTTTAGCGCTCGACACTCAACACACCGATGGGTATTTTCGTTTCTGGGGGACCTTACTATGATCTATTTAAAAAAGCAAGGACATCACGGATTCTATTAAACCCAAAATTAAATCAGCTGCTCATATCAAGTGTATTCGTCAACTTAGAATTTGATAACTGCTTAGCAATCTATTTAATCTCCCCTGTTGACTGCGGATAGCTGAACCGAGGCTGCCCTTTACACTTTAAGCATATCTTCAAGCCCATCCCACTAACTCTTTTGTGTAATGAATTCTAAAAGCTCAACGTTTAGGTACTGTTCATAGCCATGTCTTTTCCTTGTGGTTTCATATGCTACTTTAGAGTTTGACTTTGACAACATCTTTTTATTCTTTTCAAGTACAAATCATTTTTGTACTTGCTTTGGTTTGGGAATCCTTCTTACACTGAAATAAAATCGGAGTTGTTTAGCTCTTCTAGGGTGTAGATTAATTTTCTATAGCTTGTAACCTTACGTCATAGTTGTTTTGTTACCGATATTATGCTTCTCACTTAAGCTTCACCCTAGTTTAAAGGAACGGTATGAGATTATAAAGAAGATAGGCGAAGGGGCATATGGAGTGGTCTACAAAGCAAATGACTTGGGAATGAACAGGGTCGTTGCCCTCAAAAAGATGGGGTACCAAGGTACTCAGGACGACGGCGAGGATGGAATATCTGCCACCACGCTGAGAGAAATATCTCTTCTAAAGGAGTTGAAACACGACAACATAATCAGGTACAGCAAATAGCACTACCTCATTAGCATATATAAGACGACCTGATCATTTATGATAGCCTACTCGCAACTCACTATGAAAAGACCAAATTACTTCTTGTTTTTGAATACCTTGACGTAGACCTCAAAAAGTATCTCGAGATATCCAGAAGGAATGATACAGTTCGAGTTGATGCCTTGGTAATATGGTGGGATGCTTCTCTTAATGGTTCTATAGAAAATAATGTTTCACCTGCTGACCGCGACTGAATACCTTCATTCAAAAGGGGTGGTCCACCGCGATATCAAACCACAAAACATTTTGATTGACAAATACAGAAGGGTGAAGCTGGCTGATTTTGGGCTTGCGAGATACTATTCCCTTCCGGCGGTCACTATGACACACGAGGTACCTTTACCTTTTCTTGGCCTAGTATTGATATTTGTGTTTCTAGGTTGTGCCGCTCTGGTACCGAGCTCCCGAGGTTTTGCTGGGGGTCAAAAGATATACCGCTGCGGTTGATATTTGGAGCCTGGGATGTATATTCGCTGAGCTATGTAACCGCCGACCCTTATTCTGCGGCGATCTCGAGGTTGATCAGCTTTTTCGAATTTTCCAAATTCTGGGTACTCCTACTCCCGAAACCTGTCCTTTCCTCTGCAGTCTCAAACAATACAACATCAAGATGCCGCAGTGGAAGAAAGTTGACTTATCGCTCTCCTGCCCTAACATGAGTTCCTTGGAACTCGATCTTCTTAAGGTAAGTCAATGGCTTTGGCTTGACTCATGAATTTAATAGCGCATGTTGGAGCCCGAGCCTCACAATAGATTATCCGCAAGGCGTGCCCTGTCGCACCCTGTGTTCAGCAAATTCTATAGCCAAAAGGCAGTAGATGATCCTTGTACATAGCATACTGCTTAAAACCTAGACGAGCTTATGGTTGAAAAGCTACCCGGTTAGTTTTCTATTGAATCACATGAGTAATAAACTACTAATTTGTCCTTCTGAGAGGGATTTGCCCCTTTGCTGGCTTCAATTTGCTTATTTTGTCACTTTTAAACTTTTCCACTTGAGCTGGTTATGGGCTTTGGCGCAATCTCTCTGCTTAACTTTAAGTATTTAATTTACCATTCATATAACAAACTGACAAGCACCCTCCCGCGCACTGAAACAAACCTTTGAGCTATTTGCAATTTGCTTTTATACCTTCAAATGGCAAGCTACAAGTTTATCTCATCTTAGCCATTAAAATCGTTATGTTAAGCCAAGAAATTTACATATTTAAGGGCATGTTTAATAAAATTATGAAGCAGTTGAGTAATACTCCCAGTTGAGCTTGACCTGTTAGTTCCCAAATAATTGTGGCTGAGAAAAGCAAGACTGGCCGTTAAGATAGGTTCTTGTCAACATTGCAAGGGTCTAGGTTACTAGAGGCACACTCTTAAAAGTAATTCTGAGGAGGGGTTAAGAGCTATATGAGGGAAATATATGTTGGAAGATATTAGAGGCCCTCACTAACCTGTACAGAGCAGATGAGGAGACAATCATATTTCTAGCTAGGGTAGACCCTAGGACAGCGAGCTGCAAGGTTAAAAGTCTTTTCAATACATGTAATCACAGGCCTAGGGTAAGCTAAGCAGTGGGGTCAACCCTCTCATATTGGTTTTATAATTGAAGCTTTTATCAAAATGTCTAGTTTAAGCCTGTCACAGAGCATGGCAAAATTATTGAGGTGCAAACCTCAATAATACTAATTATTTTTGCTCAGTAAATATAAACTAAGATTTAAACTATAACTGAGGATATTATCTGGGTCAACCTAAAAAATACCCAGAAAATTAACAAGATAGTGTGACAGATTTGGAGGTCTAAAGTTGTGCTACCTTATTATATTTTTTGCAGTTAGTTAAATTTGTTCAGCTTAGATATTACCTTTAGTGATGATAATTGGAGACCAAATATACCTCCAATACTATTTATTAAGGTGTTTACAAGGTTAAAGGGAAGTATTTATATACAAACTGTCAATAAATCTTTATCCAATGTAATGTATACCATAAAGTTTTCATAACAATCTTGTAGAATATCAAAGTATGAATAAAATTTCTATGGCTTAAAATGCTCCATTGAATGTGCCTTATGATTATAGATACCAAGATGGCCTTGCAATCTAGCAAACTTTATTAGTACTATATCTATAGTCACTTAAAATCTTAAAGCTTCTAAGTTCTTTTTATATAAAATCTGTTAATTAACGGAGAATTTGTTATTTTATGACATAAAATTTCATAAAATTTTATAGATCTTTTATAAATCAGTCATATTGTAAGTAGTGTTAAGTCTATTTCCATGTACATAGTGATATTATAGATTAACCTACACTTCCTTTGTATGCATGCTTCTTGGCTCCCTCATTTTCATATACTAATGATAATATGCCTAATAAAAAAGACAATAATTCTGTAACTAGACCTAGTGCATTGTAAGATTGCTTAGCTAGAAACTAAAACAAGGTTCTGACTCTATTAGTTGTACTTACTAAGGTTAAAAAAATCAAACTTACAATAACTTTGATTATATATTGCAAAAATAATATAGTTATTATGCCTTAGTTAACCCTTACACTGATTTTCAAAAAATTCTTTATTTTTGGCCCTAAATTTAGCAAAGATTCCTTAGCCAAAGTTTATAATTTTTATAATGATTTTAGTCTTTGCCTATAACCTAAATATCCAGTAAAAATTGAAATAAAGATGTAAACAAAGGTGAACTTAAAAATTAATTTTCATTCATTATAATGCTTTTCAAAGCAGCCAACTGCACATAAAGCAACCAAATATTTTCCACGGGCTGTCCAAAAATCTTTTAATTTTTCTAAACTTAGCTACACTCTACACAGTTCCTTCCTTTATCCAGCTTTACAGGGAAATGTATATCCCTTTTATCTTAGATGCATATATGCATTTTTGGATCTTCAAACCATATTTTTTGGATGCATATATACTTTTTTAGATTTACTTACCATCATTTTTTGGATGCATATATATGGAAAATCATTGAAAGGGTTAAATAACTTTGTATTAGATAAGTTTAGCTCTGCTTTTACACAGTTTTTAGCTGTATTAAATTAAATATAAGTTTTCTTTTAAAAATTCATCATATTGAATTCTTGCAGTACCCTAATTTTATACCATTAATTTGAAATGTATCTATGTAATAATGTTTCTGACACTGTAAGCTACTATTTGACTGTCATGATAACAATAATCATCACAAAATAAAGTATGCTTTACTATTGAACCTTAGAAAAATTGAACATGGAAACATGTACTTGTTGATTTTATCAAAGCTAATATAGTTACCTCTTATAGTATTTCAAGTAACAGCATTATGAAAGACTAAATCTACTATGTAAGGATTTAATTTGACGCTTAAAGTAGATAATATCATTTGGCTATAAGTTTGGCATACATATTCTCATTTTTATTATCAGAAGTCAAAATGATATTTTAAGGAGAAATTTTTTATTCATAAATTATTGATATAAAGTATGTTTATTAAAAGGTGAGTTAGCTTTATATGTGTTTATTTTAAAGCTTTTACTTACTAGCATGCCTGAGAATAAGATAAGCATTGAAGCAGTCTAAAAACAGTATAGTTTTAATCTTAATATAAGGAAAACTTTTTTAAAATATTTATAAAAATGACTTTATGGATAAGGGTATGAATAACTTTAAGCTTATAATCAATATGAAAAATTAAAAGAATCAAAATATATATAGTTAAGTTACAAACAAGGATTAATAGCAAAAATTAATGGGACTGGATTATATGCTTGCATTTAGCTTTGAAATGTAGATTTATAATAAAATTCAAAAGTTATCTTCACTGTCACTTGATAAACACAAAGATGTTGGTTCAAAGCTAGTTAATATCTCCCAAGTGAAATTTTAGGAGACCAATTAGTCCTTAAATCTTGCATGTATTTTGTCTTAAAATAGAATGTTGCATAATTGAAAGCATTATCTTCATAATTTAAACTGTGATTTTAATAGTAATATATAACGCATCATTAAGAACAACACTCTAATAACCTTTTCACTATAAAATAGATTTTCTATAAACCTGTAATCAAATACTCTATAGAAAAAAATTAAAAGTTTATTAAATATTTTGATAATTATCATTAAAAACAAAAAATGTAGCTTTAATTTCCAGTTACCAACACTTTGATAACCAAGAGTCATTTTAATCAATGCAATTGAAAATTTTAAAGTATGATTTATAATGGACCATCTAGTACTAAAAAAGTATGATTTATAATTGACTACAATTAAATAGAGGAAAACAAAGCACATATGGTTAAGGGATAGGCTTCCAAATTTGCATTAATGAATGGGCAAAAGTGCCCTAGTAGTGGAGTTATCTATTGTACAAGCAATCAGAAAAAAGAAAGGCCTTATGGAAATGGCTCTTGTATCCATCAAGTTTACCATAGAACATGATTTGTACAAGGTTATACACATCTTTATACTTTGTCTTTCATCCTGCATGGATTTACACTGATTTTTGTTATGGAATCCTTTTTTGTTTCAAAAACCTGGAGAGGCCCAAGAAACTTTGTCCACACATGCCATGTATGTGGAAATAACCACAATTTCTTATGTAAGGACTGTCATTGGTTCTGAAACGGAAAAAATTCTAACCAAAAAGCTAAATTCTAAGTAAGGGTATATCTTCCTATAGATCAATGAATATTTTAGACTGAATGTACCCCTTAAAATAAAATCAATGTATTATTTATTTTACTAAGCCATTTTCTAATATATTCCTTTACTAGTTTATCAAAAATGAACTCACTCAGTCTTAAACAGCTATTTCAATTTTATAGTATGACATTAATGCTTTCACCTCATGCCTACTTTGTGCTCTGAAAATGCCATAGGAGTAATCAATCTATTTCCTGATGTTGAAGAAGACCTCATTAAAATCCCACATGTAGTCATCTTTGCACTCCCTCAAGGTAACAGTTTAAATAATCTCCATATTTCCCTAGAAAAAGCCCTATCTTTGCAACTACTGTCAAACATTAGGTCATAAATTCCATATTTGTCTTAGCAAAGGCCAGTCTACACCAGACCTTAAGGAAGAAATAATAGATAGAGAAAGCAACAAATTTCATAAACTACTATGCAACCTAAACTTTTGGCAGGGCACTCCAGTCAATACATTATTTTGGATCTGACTTGTCATGGTGTAAGCAGATTATAAGAAGACTTGTCATATAAAAAAGGTTTTCAATGCCCAATGAATGGCCCATAATGGCAAGGGCTCATCTGACAAATAACTTAATTTTGGAACGTGCTAGGATTTAGTGAAAAGTAAATCTGTTAAAACATACCAGAGCCCCCATATTACTCCAGAAGGCTGTATTGAGGGAATCTGCAGGTCTTACTGGGGCAACCTACAAGAGCAGGAGAGGTAAGGAGGGTTACAACCCCTCTGAGTTTTGCAGCTGTTGGTTAATGTATATATATATATCTATATAAACATAGAGATGTATATTAAGCGAATCAGATAGCTTTTCTTTCCCATTACTATCACTATTAGTAACATTATTCTCCACAAATTATCCAAATTTGACAATCAACCAGGAAAATGAGCAAACTTGTCCACAACAACACCAGTTGGGCGAAAGTGGCCAGCGCAAAAGGCCTGAAGCCCTCCCAACCCGCTGGGAAAAATGCCCCAGCGGAATATTGACACACCCTCCCACCAAAAAGGGTAAACACAGCGCCGCACCCAGAGTTTTGCAATTTCTGCAAAAAATGGGCGCATA
>JAKSZP010000798.1:0-30782 GCA_022478985.1 Massospora cicadina | reverse complement strand
ACAATAGCTATGATATAATCATATTATGGCCAATTATGGGTCCACTTGAGTGCAAGGTTGTATCATGGCATTAACTGAATTGCACCTCCTAAATTAGTGCACTAACCTTATGCACTAAGGCGGAAGTTGGGTTCAATTAATGAAATCAATAATTAAGCACGTAAACATTAACATCCCAATTATGGGCATACTTAGTGCTATTGAGAGGCCTGCCGACGTCCCAAATTGGGGTGCATCATCTTTTATAGTCATATATGTTTTATTCCCCATTTATTGTTAGACGTCGAGTTATGATGTAGCTCTATTCACGAAGATTTTGAGGTTGAGTTCAAAACCCAAAGTCATCCCAATTATGAGAGTAAAATTGCCTTCATTTGGGTTGAAACAATTGTTATTTTTAGTCAATTCATGGGCCAAATTGACTTGGGGATTTCTCATAATTATTGTCATGACCAGCAGAGGACTAGCATAATATGAATGAACTCATCTAATAGATGAGTTTGTCCAGGAGATGCCTGAGAGGTATATAAAACCTGCGCCTGGCCAATTAATAAAACATCAATTAATCATCATTTACCATTTTATTGATTATTAATAACTACTGTCACTTAGTTTATTAATTATTATCCATTTGTTGTCTGTCTGATATTCATATCTGTTGCCATTACATCTATATTAGATAGTTGTGTGTGTTTCTTCTTCCAAAGAGAAGTACATAGTTGCCTGCCAGAGAAGTAGTCCCAATTATGAGGAATAGTTTTCTAATTTTGTACAGACAGAAGGTCTTGTATCCATTGGTGCCAGTAGACTTGAGAACGGTGAGCGTACTGGAGTTACTTGTCTAATAATGAGGATTATTGGAGAATCTACTTCCCAATTACAAGCAGGAGTTTCATTTGAAAAGCGAGTTTATATCCTCAATTTCATTGTTAAGTTATTTTAGCTTGCACTATCAGCTGAAAACTTAACAGGTGTTGTGGATTGACCACAATATATAGCTTCTAGTTTTAAAATGTGATGACATGTCCATTAATTAGTATGATTTCCCTAAAAAATTAGAATTCATTCTTGAAAAGTTTGCATTTTGAAGGCTTCAAATGTAGACCTGCTCTCTTTAGGGCAGTTTACATTACTACCAGGTCTTTATCATGTTGCTCAGCTGTGGTCTATGGACTAGGTTGTTAATGTATGCCATTGCACAATTAAAAGGGAAAATTCATAATGCGTGGTCAATTACTCTCTGAAATTTAGTAGAGTGTTTTTTAAATGGCATGATTTTGAATTTGCAGATGCAACAACACGTGAAAATGACTGTCAGACATACTGGACTTCTTATACTAACACTTGGTGGAAGGCATTCAACAAGGTCCTGTTCTGTAAAGACCTTGGACTTGCAATTCCTTGTGTAGTTTCTTTAAGTTTTGTGAGTAGGGTTTGGACTCTAACACTGTTTAGGTGGTTCTAGGCTATGTATTGCTATTAAATTGGTTTGGACAACCATCTCTATATTATTATATAATTAAATTTATAAGTTCTTAATAGATATACATGAGCATTAATTAATATGTAGCAACATTAATGGTAATCTATAAGAACAATCTACTATAAATGTTTTATCATTTTTTTCCATTTTTTATTCAGTTATTTATTTGAGAGCATTAAATTACTATCAGTTATTCTTATCTTAGAGCTACTAATTGTTACAAGCAAATAAAGATAAAAGCCCAAATCCCCACCAGTGCAACTGTTAATTGCCAATGTCTTAATTACCTTGCCTCATATGCTTGGTTTCCGCATTACCAATTATCTAATAAATATTACACCTATTTTTCTCTGAACCAACTTAAAGCTTGTTGCAGATAGGCTTATTACTAAATCCTTTTCCCATTCCTCAGGTTCTCAGTTCTAATAGATTAATCATTATTCTACTATAAACAACTCAAGCCTATGCTAAGTAGCCCTATCTTCCAATTTTTGATTGACCAGAAACTCTTTAGTGCTACTAAGTTATCAGATAATTGCAATGATAAAACAAAGGATTTTAAGTAACATTAGGATACTGCTATTGTAAATGGGATCTTGTTTTTACTTTAAGTAGTTCAAGCTGAATAATATTACAACAAACTCATTGGGAGCCCTTGAGCCAGTGTCAGTATTTGATACTATGGTGCGCTTTTCACTTTGTTTTATTAGCCTATTTTTGATAAAATAAGGTTTATTGTGTGTATTTTCTACGGTTACTGTCTTCATAAAGTTCCTTATTTTTTAAGTGAGAAATTACCTGTTCCATTAAAACTCAACACTGACGGCCAGTTTTAAATCTAGTGCTCAAAACAGGGGCATTTTCTGCGACCTGTTTTAACGCTTTCTATAATAATAATTTAGAGCGTTTACGCCATGCTGATACCAATTGTTTTATTTCTGCTGAAGCAACCAACTCCAAGTCACAGCATTATTCTTTTTTACCTATTCATCAGCATAGTGAAAATATGATGTCCACATTGGACAGCTTTCTGAGATCTTGTTGATGCAAGATCACCAGATTTAGAAAATGAAAGAAAAATACTGAAGGGTCTTCTTTTGCTTTGATCACTTATTTGATCAAATTCTAATTAAAAAAAGTTTTAAACCCAACTGCATTTTCGCCCACGCTGATACTAGTCTGTCAACTCAATTGAAACCTGCTGCCCCACATGTGGTGGTGGTGTGCCGCCTCCTGGTGTTTATCAGCCACCACTGAAACGCCCCTGGGCTGGCCCAGCTAGCTCCCATGAACACTTCCAGTTCGTATGTCCCACCTGGGGACCTAGCCCGCCACCTCGCACACTCCCAGGTGGTGCTCAGAAGCCTCCTGGTGCTCCCTTGGAGCAACCTGCATTTCAGCCTTTGGGTTGAGTATGGGAACCTCTTCACCTACGTGAGCGCGGCCATCATAAAGATGGCCACAGCGGTATATAAACCCACTGGTTTTTAAGATTTTCGTCCCTTTAAGGAGACTTTAATTTTGCTTCTTGTGTGAAGCACACACCATGGAGGCAGCACATCTGCCTTTATTATATAAGAATACACCAATACTGACAATCCACTCTCGCTTGCCAGATGAGGCCACACTGGTGGTCCAGTTAGATGGCTTGCCCTCCCAACTCTCCACCGAACGCCTCCAACATGAGCTCATGGAGGGCTTGGCTGCCTATGGCGCCAACCCCAGGCTGCAGTTTGTGGCTCCAAATGGCGCTGGTCATCTCACTGGGCCTCACGCTTTTGAGATGATCCACCCTTTTTGTTGTGACACCCACCTCACGTTACCCCCCACGCTGTGATCAGATACGCCCCTTATCATCCCTTCTGGGTATTCATCAAAAACGGCCACGCCATTTTGTCCCTTGTACTTTTGCTCTCAACCACTCAAAGTGCAAGTTCCCATAGTTTACCACTCAAGTTACTTCTGTGCTCTTCCTTTTGCATCTTCCCTGATGATAGTTTAAATAAATTTTTGAACGAGGATCAGTTCTTCCCCCATCCTCATCTACTAAGGGCGCTGCTCCTACTGCTCCATCCAACCAAGTTTCAACCACTAGAGCCATTCCTGTGCAAATGGCGGCTCATGTGCGGTTTTTTCTGTGGTCCATTGTGCACGGCCAATAAGCATCTGCCACCCAACCAACTACAGTCACTGGCCAGAACTGAAAGTATTTAATCCTTTTGACCTTTTTAAAATGGATCAATGGTGCTGAATGTGCCTATAAATTTAAATCTGATTTTGACTGTTCATAATTCTTCACACAGACCCTAATTTGACCCCAAGAACAACTTCCATTTTTGCAACGGTTTCTAAGTTCACAAAAATATGTATCAAAAGGCTGTTGAAGCAGCCGCTGGCCCCACCAACTCCCTCCTCGGCTAAGACTTCATATGCCAATTGAGCCTCTTTTTGAGTAGTTTCCCATACCTAAATTCCCTATAGATTTCTTTGAGGAAGAAAAATGCGATATTGAAGAACTAGCATTTGCAGTGGCCGCACATGCATTAATTAAGCGAGATCATCACAGTTTGACCCCCACTACCCTCAAACCCACCAAAGCATCAAGTAATTTACTTGTGTGCGCAAACTTATTGACTTTTCTGAACACCAACTCGCCCAATACATTGAGGCAATGCAAACCACTGGTCTCAGTAATAAGGATAACCCCACTTCTTTCTCCTTCTACCCAAGATCGCTGACAATCCAATTCCCTTTTTTTCTGTCTTTGCCCACCATCTGAAGAAAACTGGCGCCAGATAAATTCCCCTTGATCCCTCCTCCCATTGAGTATGGATTCTTAGTCTAATGCTGTGGCACCATGTCAGGATTTTTTATCTTATCATCCCTTTGTTTGGCACCCAGAAAAAAGAGCCGTAGAGGACCCCAATCTTGAATTTGGCACCACTAGTACTAAAAATCAAAAATACTGAACAATGTATCCTTCTTAATGGCTGTCGTGATTCCTACCTAGTTTGAGATTGGGGCAAGGTAGATGACGGGAATTGAACCTGAGTCATCAAGATAGCTGAAACTATTATTAAGTATAATCCCTGACGAATTTCCAGCCATCTTGACATTGGTTAAAATCTCCAATAAATGCAGTCACATACTACTCAGCCAAAACCCCCTAGTGTTGGGGTCTTTCCTGAGCTATGAAGCTAGAAAACCCTATTTAATTGAGTTAATACGCCTGCTACAGAATCCCCAATTTATAACAATTATAGATCTTGACTTGAACCATTTGAAAATGGACTGGGTAAGTTCCTGATCTCTCTTTTAATTTCAATTCTAAGCAAATAAAGATTACAATCTCTTTAAGCCTTTTTTATTTAAAATAGGTCAACATATATTTAGGAATTACCACTCCAGATGTAGTATTCAGATTAAAATCTCTTTGACCAAGAAAGGCAAATAGGTATATTCTAACACCCAGGAGCTTTGGGTCACCCAGTTTATAAAATAAAAAAGGGACAAGAGGTCTAAACCCTTGATCCTGACAATGGCTTTGATCAAACTTTAACTCCAGCCGTTTAGTTTAATACTTATTAGAAGGAGATTAGCTTCTGCAAATATGTTTCTCTACTGCTGCCTCCCCGAGTTCAATTCTGGTACTGGAACTTTGGGTAGGGGACAATTATGACTGTGTTGGCGTTGCTCACCAATGCCCTGAACCGAGATAGTGAATAGCAAAGGCGGTCCATGGAGTTCCTGGCCCATCATACGCCATGCGTGGAGGTTTGCCAGGTTTTATCCTCCTTTCCCATTCATTCAATTTCCCTTAATCAGTGCAGTATCATTCCCAGGTCGTCCCACCTCAGACAAAATAAAAAGAGATTAGCTTCTGCAAAAAACTAGTTTATGCCCAAGGGGGAAAATTAAAATACTAAAAGTTCAACCTATAACTTACAAGCAGGAAGTAGAGTATGTTAAACACTGGTTCAAGGTGGAGAGGTGCCAATTTACTGGCTAGTTGAACCAACTAATCAGGAGTTTGTATTTAGCTGTGGTAATTCATAGATTGATCTTCTATTGGAAGTTGAGGTTTATGGCAATGAAGCACTAGTTTCTCTCCTTTGCTACAATTTTCTAAATTTATAAAGTGCAGATATTTCTAGTTTTTTGGATATTATGGTGATCTCATCTGGTGAATTGCTTTTATTATCAATTCTTGTTTCTCTGGCGCCCTATGCTAAGGCTGCTTCAACTGCCTAAAGTCATTATGTTACTGCTCCTCAGTCATATAACTTTGAGGTTCAATCAAACTTGTTGAATCCTTCCTAGCCATGAGAAACTTGATATTAGTATTCTTTTAGTATAATTCACTTACCCAAGTTTGACAACACCCGGAACAACACAACTTATTAGATATTTTTGATAAAAGCATGAAGGATGCTCCTGATACTTCTTAGTTAGTTACCTTAATGAACTCATTAAATTCCGAGGCCAGGAGTTGGTAATGCCAAACTTAAAAGATACTGGTATGACTTACCACAACGCCAAAAAACTCATTATACAGGAGTTTAAAAGTGTTTAATGAATGACTTCATGCGAAAACGTTGTTCTTTAATGTCTTTTATAGGAAATACTAGTCTGTGGAAGCTTTTGCTGAATAGTTTATCACAAGGCTCAGATTCGTATGGTCAAAAGTGTTTATTAATTTTGATGCCCACAATTTGCTTTGCCACACCTGTGAGCCATACAATGAGCCAAAGTGGTCTTTGCTATTGATGCTTAATGAAGAACATAATATTATCAAAATGTAAGTTATCTTTGCTGAAGCGCCATCACTTGTTAGTCGCCTAAACCAAGTGTTGGGTTTTGATAAGCCCACATTGCCCACCATAATCAATTATAATACATCTGCTTGTCCACTAAGGAAATCATCCCACTAGTGGATGTGGGAGCTATTAAATACCTACAGTAACTATTTTTTGGAAGATTATCCTGAAACAAATATTCATTAATTTGCTGGGTTATGTCCGTCAGATAACTAATGTGCCATCAGGGGGTGATCCCTGACAATAAACAGGTGATTAGGTTGTCAATTATAATATTGATAATCTAACTAGCCTGTAGGAGTCAAATTAGGTTTATTTGCTGATTAACTAAAGGGCTTATAAGTTGCCTAACAAGTGATTCATCCTGTGATAAGCAACTTGTGAGTTAACCTTTTAGGGATTGCAACCTGCTATTTGTAGGTATAAGTCCCATTATCTAAGCAGGTTGTTAACTAAATAAGGGTGATGCGCTGGGGTTGAGCAAAGACGTTAGGACACGTTTTTCTTTCAACCCAGAAGAGGTCACTTTGAGATTTGGCGGAGAAATCCAACTAAACTGATGAGGAAGATCATTGTTTGAGGTGACCTTGGAGGGTTAATTCATTGGTGACGGCTGCCATTTCCAATTGGGTGACAACATAAGAGTTGGGCGCCGAATTCCCTTATAAATTCCCCTAAATTTTATTAAATTAAGCAGATAAATAAAAGTGTTTGATGTGGGTTGACCTTGAGACAAATATACCACAACAAAAATTTTCTAGCTGATACTGGTTTTAAACTTGTATTGAACTAAACCTGCACTAGGGTGAAAACTGGAATTACTCTGCCAGGCTAACCACCCTTTAAAGCAGATAAATAGATAGAAAGGCATTTAAAGATTAGATACTTAATAATTTAGACTGTTTTGCTCTCACAACTAGAGTGGAAGGATAAGAGATCATTTGTCTATTTTATTGTTATCTCTACGGATTCTGCATTATAAGAAGAGAGAGAACCTTTGAACCTAATCCTATGTTAAGTTTCACAGAAGAGTGAAGAAGTCCCTTCCAAAATTCCAGATGAATTCAAGATTGGGACAATCACTAGTTTAGCGTTGGACCTAATAATCATCTTGGCTAGAATAAGCTCAACTAGAGTAATAATCTTCATACTATTCTTGCCAATTCAATTAATTTTTAACAACTCATACAACGCACATGCAAAGAACCTGTGCAGTGAATCAAGGGAGTTGAAGCGAGCTACTATTAGGAAAAAGTAAATGCTCCCAAAATTTAACACAAAGTCAACCTTAGCTGAGTGAAGTATATAATAGGACCATAATTTTAAAGGGAAAATATGACTCAGCCTTACAGGTCTCACTCAAATAGGATAGATAACAGTCATACTTAATGTCACATATGTCACCATTTAGGGGATAGTTTCAGTCATTGTCCAGCTTTTGATCTTGAACCCAACATATTGTGGTAGACCAGGATACCGACTATGATTCTAAAAAAGTAGATGTGGAATAAATAAGGGATATTCTACTTCTTCCAACTCAAGCATAATTCCAAAACCTATTAAAATGAACATCCTTTTTAACTTTAAGAAATTTCTTACAAAAGATCAAGTCATATAGCCGCTGGTTTCTTCTTCAATTAACACCAAAGAAGGGGCAGTTGAAACCTTTTCATTGCTGTCATAAAGCAATTTATAATGGAAAGTAAGTTTAAAATAGAGCTTTTGCCAGCAATTGGAATACTAAGAGCTTCTGATTGCCTCTTGTTTTGAGCCCAAGTTGCACGAGGTCAATGTGGCTATACCTATTATGGACTTGGGAAATTTAATTCTCTGTTATGTAATGACTTAGATTCTTTACCAAACAAGATGACACTTTGTATAGTAATTATATGAGCGTAGATGACGCTTATTAGCTCAATGTACTTTTATTGATATTAAAACAATTAAGCTCAAGGTAAGAGCTATTGTTGATAGTGAGGCACTAATCAATAATTTTCAACTGAATAGTGTTAAGGGTTGGCATTGCACTTAATATTAAACATAGTAAATAATACAGAATCATGGAGCCCACATTAACTACATCAAAAGGAGCTCACAGTTTGTTGATGT
The DNA here is from genome assembly GCA_022478985.1 of Massospora cicadina. Lineage (NCBI taxonomy): Eukaryota > Fungi > Entomophthoromycota > Entomophthoromycetes > Entomophthorales > Entomophthoraceae > Massospora > Massospora cicadina. The sequence goes on along the minus strand of JAKSZP010000798.1, from coordinate 22,373 downwards.
TGCAGTTTATTTACTGGTGGTATCAGCTTTAGCTTTTGATTTACCTAATCTTACTTTCAATTTTCTTAATGAGACATCAATATGATGTTTCATTGAATTATGGATAACTTGAATAAAGTGTGTTGGATTTATTGGGTCAAATCCTCCTAATCTATTATAATTAGAAAAGCAGCAGCCCTGCACCTCTGAAATCAGGAGTTTATCAACCTTACATATAATGATAGCTTAGTGCCTCTGAGTTATCAAAGAATCCATAACTGGACCAAGTGCTTGTCATTCAGATTGTAGAATCAAGGGCATTCTTTTCCAGTATAATTGAATTCTATCTACTCTGGCACATCATCAAATTATAGTGTGGAATAAAAATTATCTAAAAGGTTCACCAAGAGCTATAGGTGAGATATTTACGCCGTTTGACCATTCAGCTTGGAACTGGCCACCGCGCCTGGGTTTATCTTTTCCAAGCATGGTGAAAACCAAGTTTATCAAATAGTCTATATATGTATCCTATTCAGATTAAGAAATACAAGTACATTGCTTTTATTTATTTTTCCTGTCAAGAAAGGCTAAAGCATTGTGAGTTTAGATATCTGTATAAACTTGGCTTGAAAGCGATGTATCAATAAGTCTGTTCACTGATTCTTTCTGAGGCTCGTCTAGTCTAACTAAAGACCAAAAAGACCAAGCACTGGCTTTGTTGAAAATTTATAGTGCTATTTTTGCTAAGAATAACTTTGATTTAAGATGCGCAAAGGATATGTTACATCAAGGTGACACTTTAAATCATCTTCCCATTTTCCTACATCCTAGTAGGTAATCAAAAGTTAAAGATGTCATTTTTAACATGGAAATTGATCAGGTACAACTATTAATGCTTGTGCCTTACAAATTGTCTGTGGGCATCCCTGTATTTTTAATCATTAATAAAGCTGGATCAAATTTCTTATAATTGACCATAAAAATTTTCACCTTTTACCAAAAAGGTTTTCTATAATTTTCCACATATTGACAATGTTCTAGACTGCTTAGTTGGCGACAATATTTTTTGCCTATTGGTCTAATTGTGGGCTATCAGCATATTGAGGTTCCCAAATCAAAACAATAAAATCGTCCCATGTTTATTAAAGGACCTGTACCAACCTAAATAAATGCTGCAAGAGCTGTTTAACGCCTCTGCAACCTTCCAAAGGGTCATGGATAATATTTCAGGGATTTAGAAAACATCATGTGTTAGTTTATCTGGATTATTTTTTTTAGTACTAGATGGTCCCAACCCAAGGGGGGATTCATCGATGTTTATTAAATTACGCCTGGGCTCCTAAGAGCCTGAGGCGAGGGAAGGGGAGGGAGGAGGCATCGAGAAAGGGAGGGGGTTTGCGCGCCAGAGCCGTGCTGCAGTGACAACTGAGCGGGGGAGGGTTGGCGACATAGTGCAGACCTTCAGGGCCATCTCAAAGTGTACCTGAAAGTGGGTGATCATGTGTGGAAGGGTCCACACCTGCTGGTCAAAGGCAGCACGAAGGAAGGAGTTATGGATGGTCCAGATGGCTGTGGCATAGGCGAGGACACGGAGGGGTCGGTGGCAACCAGGCAATGTCTGCTCAAACATGAGGTCTTGCACAGGGTGTCCAGACCAGGGCTGAGCATGGAGGAGCGCGCGGGCCTTTGGCCAAAATGCGGCGACACCTGGACAGGTGAAAAAACGATGGAGGTGGGAGTCAATAGGCTCCACACAGCGGGGGCAGCTTCAGTGCTGGAAGGTAGGGCCAGTCCGGTCCCCTGTCCTGTATAAACAGTGGAGCACTCTCCATAAGGTGTTGGACACCTTTGCTGACAGGATGGGGTGATAGACGTCCTTCCACAATTCCTTAAGGTCAAATCTCACGGAGGGAGGGAGGAGCTCAAGGAGTCTTGGGCGGATGGGAGGACGATCTTGGGGGTTGAGGCGAGTTGTGACAACTTGTCCATTGTGCACAATTGCATGACGACGTGGGCTGAGGCCAGGGCCTTCCCTTCTGTATGGGAAGGCATGGTGGATCCGCGCGCCTACTCGTTTCAGGGCAAGGAGAGCCTGGTTCCAGTAGGGGGATGAGGATGGTTTTAGGCGATGGCCATGGTTTGTGAGCCACTCCCCTAATGAGGTCAGAGATGCTTTAGGAAGACCCAGAGCTGCTGACACTGACTGGCGGAGGGCGGGCGCCCATTGGGGCATGGGGGTCGCGTCCCAGCAGACAATCGGCCATAGGAACTTCAGGAAGATTGTGGTGGCGTGGGATCACGTGTCCAGAAGCCCTAGGCCCCCTTCATTGCAGGGTCAGGCAATGGTTGAGAGGGCCATTGGTGGATGGTTTGAGCCCCAGATCCAACAGCGGAGGAGTACATTGAGCCGCTTATAAAAGGCATCTGTGAATGGGCAGACGTGCGCTAGGAACCAGACTTTAGAGAGGAGGAACACATTGGTCATCAGAGCTCGACCCTGGGGGTGATGTGCCGCCGGTTCCAGCTGGCAATCCTGGAGTTAACTGCTGCAAGTAGCAAGTCCTCATTGTCTTTTAGCGCAACTCCTTGTTGGTTGGTGAGAACGCCCAGGTGACGGAAGGTACCGCGCTCAGGTTCAATACCAAATGGTGGGGGGAAGGTGGGGGAGCCGACCTGTACAACTGTTGTCTTGGAGGTGTTGACCATGGCGTTGGACGCCTTTGTGTACCTCTCAATGGTCACAGCAGCGAGGGCAACATCCCCAGGGCAGCCAAATGCAATGGCAGTATCATCTGCAAATGCCATGGTGCGTGTGGGGGCTTTACCTGGGACCAGAATCCCTGTTAGCTTGTCCTGTAAGGAGGCCAAGAGGGGGTCAAGGGTGATGTTAAAAAGGATAGGGCTCAGGGGGTCCCCTTGCCGGAGACCTTGTCCAACTGGTACTGCCACTGTAAAACCCATTGGCGCCAGGACTCTGGTGTGGAGCTGGTCATAGAGCGCTGATATCCAGCGCCTAGCTGCGGGTGGGAGATGGAAGCGGGCCAGGGAAGCATCAATATACTTCCAGGCTACCCGATCATATGCTTTCTCCATATCCAGAAGAGCCACAAAGCCATTCACCTTACGAGAGTTAGCAGTCAAAGTCACGTGAAGGTCATTATAGTTGTCCCATAACGACCTCCCCGGAATAAAACCGTACTGGGATGGGGAGAGGCGAGGTGACACCCATTTGGTGATGCGGTTGGCCAGAAGCTTCGTGAAGAGCTTGTGGTCTGTGTTGATCAACGCTATGGGGCGCCAGTTCGCCAGGTTCTCACGGTCTGACTTCTTGTGAATGAGGGTCGTGATTGAGCCTCTGGAGTCGGGGAGGACCTCGCCATTCACCAAGAGTGCAGCGAAGAGGTCGCGGAGGGTTCTGGCTATCACTGCAGGTTCCAGAAGGTACACCTCAAAGGGTATTCCGTCTGGGCCTGGGGCTTTAAGCCGTGGGGATTTCAGAAGGGTTTCCATCACCTCCTGGATGGAAATAGGCGCCAGTAGAGCCTCATCAGCCCGTGGGTCAATGGGCGGCTCTGGAGCCCGCCACAGGAAGTCTTGGATGTCCGATGGGTCCACCTGGGTGGCATGGAAGAGGCTGGAGTAGAAGCGGTGTAATTCCTGCGTGATTTCCTCCTTATCTGAAGTGGTTGTAGTGCCAATCTTCAGTGCAGTAATATCCTGCGCTGTTGACCGGGCTTTCTGTTTCTGATAGAAGAAGCGGGTGGGGCGTTCCCATTGAGCATAGTAACGAGATGTTGTAAAGTTTGCTGCCCGTTCTTCCTGCAGTGTGAGCTCCAAGCGGAGTGCTTCCTGCGCCGCTTCCCAGTCTTCCAACCATCTGGGAGAGGGCGAAGGCTGGAAGTTTCGCTCTAGATGTCTGATTCTGGCTTCCGCCCTTTTGACTCTGGCACGAGCTGCAGTCATCTGGGCTTTGGCACAGTTGTAAGCAACGCGGGTGATGCCCTCCTTGGTCACCGCCCATCTAGCCTTGTGGTCAAGCAGGTGGGGTGGGGAGGAGGTGAGAGTCTCCCGGATGGTCATAGACAGCTTCTCCTTAGTGAAGGGGTTGTTGAGAAGAGCTGGGGCAACCCTAGGCCAGAACCTACGTGACGGTCTAAGTGTGGTGGTGAGGACAACGGTGAGTGACCTGTGATCACTCAGATGGTTGTCACGAGAGATGGGAGAGGAGACGCGGCCAATTAGCAGGGGGCCAATCAGTGCCATATCTACGCGTGACGCTGACTGGAAAGCTCCTCCATCATACTGGATCCTAGTCATGCAACCTAGGCCAGACGCGGAGGGTGGAAGCGCATCTATAAAGCCACTCAGGCGAAGGAAATCCTGGAGGCGACTTGATCCAGGGCGTTCCTTTGCTGCAGGGGGGTAAGAGTCACGGACGCGACTTATGGTTGTGTTGAAATCTCCTAAGAGGACTGTATTCCGTGGGAGATTGAGTTGGAGGAGCTCTTCCAAGAGCCGATTTTGCTCCTGACCTGCATTAGGCAGGTAGATGCTTGCAGCGAAGAAGGAGAAGTCAGGAGTGGTGAGTTTGGCCAGTATGAGGCGGCCACCTAGATATTGTGAAAAAGAATGGGTTTTAACCCGGGGATTCAAAACAATAAGGGCAGCATGGTTTGTCCAGAAGGAGTTGCCTCCAAACTGTTCATTCCATGCAGATTGTTCGTGGGGGAGGATATGGGGCTCCTGGACAGCAGCGATGTCAATTTGTGCTGACCTGAAGTTTTGGAGGAGGCGGGCTCTCCGCTTAAAGTCCCGCAACCCATTTGCGTTGATGGATTGCAGGGCCAGGGTGCTGCCATGGGGACTCATAGCTGTTCCCCTCCATGTACTGGGGGTTGCCAGCGAGTTAAACTTGCTGCTGTGAGGCGGCTAGTTTTGAGTCCTTTAGCTTGACTATTAGCTGCAATCCGTGAGGAGCGTCGAGGGTTCTGAGGGGAGGAGAGGGTGGGGGGGCGGAGGACCCAGTAAGCCAGCCTAGGATGCTGCCCCCGCTCCGTTGCAGGGGAAGGACCTGAGGGTGCTCAATGGTGACCTCCGCGGTGTCCCCATTTGATGAGTCTGAGTCCATATTCACTTCCTCCAACACTTCAAAGGATCCGCGCGAAATGGACTGTGGGGTTGGGGTAGGACTCTTTGAGGTGGCACTTCTACCGCAGGACGCGAGTTGCCAGTCCATGCTGGTGGGCATAGCTCCATTGGGAGCTGAGGGTTGATGCGATAAATCGCTGGTGGAGGTTGGTGGGGGTGCCGCGGAGCCCTGAGTGGGGGTGGCTGACGAGGGGCACCCTGTGGGAGATGCCTTGCGCTTGGTGAGAGAGGGAGTTGACTCTGGGAGATTGGAGGGGGTGCCCATTAGAAGGGGGCATGAGCGCGAAGGTATCCCACACCAATAGTGGGTTTAGCTGTTTCAACTGCTAGGCGTAAGGCCTCAGGGGACAGGTCTTGAACGGGAACCCATTGTGTGGGTTGTGGAATTGCTGCTGCAGCCATGTGGGATCGTTTTTGGCCTGGTTTAGGCCCCTGGGTGGTGGCTAAGAGGGCTTGTTTTCGAGCTGTGCAGCCACTATACAAGTGTCCAAGGGCGTTACACCATGAACACCGGGGGCGCGCCTGATCAGGGTCGACAAAAAAGATCTCAGGGCATGCCCCAACTACCGCCACACGAGGAATAACCTCAATGTTATGGGATACAGTGGGGGAGGGGATGAACGACGCCCTAGCAGTGCGAGCTCTTTGAGTGGGAGCATAGTAAGAGGGGACGCTAAAGTCCACTGAAAGAACAGACCCAAACTCCATTAAACCACGATGGAGTGCCAGTTTAAGAGACTCAGGATCAACAGTCGTTGGTAGGTTGGAAAAAGTAACCCATGAAATTTTCTCCAGGTGAGAGCGTGTGCGGGAGATGCGAAGAGATCCGCGTGGAATAATGACCTGGAGGGTGGCAGCATGGTCAGCAAGGGCAGCTTCAGTGAAGCCCACATTGATGTAGTGGCCCTCCACTGATTCATGGATGGTGGTGTTAATAGGGAATGTCTCCGCGATCGCTGCAAAGTATGAGAAGTAATCCTCTGTATAGAATTCAACAGGGTTATGCCCATAATAAAGGCGAATTGCGTGGGAGAGGGTTGAGCGAGGTAGAGCTTTTTGCGCTCTAGTTTCGGCCCATTTCTTCTTAACATCAGCAATAAACGCCACTTCACGGGGATCAGCTTTAAGTAGCGTTGGTGCCAGAGGTTTTTGCCACGCCCCAGTGGCTCCTTTGGTACGTTTGTGTTTACTTTGGGCTGCAATTGCAGGTTGAGTGTGAGCTGGTGGTTTGGACAAGTTTGCGGAGTTCCCTTGTTTCTGGAATGTTACAGCAGTTGCTGGCGTCATATTAAATTGAGGGGCGGTTTGTTGGGCCTCGCTAAATTGGGGAGGCCCATCCAGATTGGAATTAACTCCAGCCAGTTGGGAAGAGGGAGATGTTTCATCACCATCCCAATCTATTTGGGTAAATTCAGCCCAAGTATTTGCTGTGATTTCGTGGGCAAAACTCACTGGCTGATTGGTGAATTGGTCGTTTTCAGAATATTGAGATCAAGTGCCGACTTGAGAAGTGCCGATTATGGGGTTTAAATGGGACGGGTGAGATTGGAACTGGTGTGAAGTTCCAAAATCTGAACCATTTAAATCCCCATTGGGAAGAGTAGATTGTCCCAATTTGGTGCTTAGTGAACCAGAATGTGCGGCTAATCCAACCTTACATCCGAGGGTTTGGGGGCCAGGTGATTGTTGGGCCTCGCTAAATTGGGGAGTCACATCCAGATTGGAATTAACTCCAGCCAATTGGGAGGAGGGAGATGTTTCATCACCATCCCAATCTATTTGGGTAAATTCATCCCGAGTGTTTGCTGTGATTTCGTGGGCAAAACTCATTGGCTGATTAGTGAATTGGTCGTTTTCAGCATATTGCGATAAAGTGCTGACTTGAGAAGTGCCAATTACGGGGTTTAAATGGGACGGGTGAGATTGGAACTGGTGTGAAGTTCCAAAATCCGAACCATTTGAATCCTCATTGGGAAGAGTAGATTGTCCCAATTTGGTGCTTAGTGAACCAGAATGTGCGGCTAATCCAACCTTACATCTGAGGATTTGGGGTCCAGGTAGCTGGGTATCGCCCCTCATGGAGGGAGCCAGAAACACGGCGTCAGCAATAATAGATGGGGCTGAATTAGCTGACACAATGGGTGAGGTGAATGTCTGGATGGGCTGAGTTGCATTCAACTGAGCAGACGCCATTAAAACAGCGTGGGTGATGGCCTCCTTGGTTGGAGGGGGCCCAGCGGGTTGGTGGGAGGCAGCACACATAGAGCTGTTAGGCGTGCAGGTTGCAGAAGTGCGATCAGGTGAACTGGCGCTAGTTGGAGTAGCTCCAGGTTGGGGGGTGGTGCCTGCTTTCATGGCTGCTGCTTGAGAGCGGGTGATTCTGGTTGACCCTGAGGTGGGTAACCGAGGGTTGCTTCGTTTGGGGGTGGTGCTGGCTCGTTTGGCATAGCCTGCAGGTTCTTTTGCGGGGTTTCCCGCCATATTTGCTAATAGTTTTCGTAAATCTCTTTAGTGGAGCTAAATTTCAGGCTACAATTGATTTTCGAAAAGTGATGCTTAGCAGAAAGAGATCTTAGTTTATCTGGATTATTAAATGTTTATTTCAGTAAGATTAATGAACTTCTGACACACTTACAAGAAGTCTTCCACCACCTCACCCAAGCAGGTTTGAAAATTAGGCTATAGAAGTTTAACTTCTGAAAATAAGTATATATGGGGTTTGTTATTAATAAGAATTGCTTATGGCCCCAGTTGGCAAAGATTAAAGCAATTTAAAAAATGACATGGCCAATGAGTAAACAAGATATTCAATTATTCTTTAAAAAGATTGGCTACTATTGCTAATTCATCAAGAATTTAGTAAACTATTTTTGCCTTAATTCCACCTTCTTTAAGTGTGGTTTGTAATTTGAGTGTACAGCAAACTGTTGATTGTTTTTAATATACTGAGGCTTTATCTTTCTAAAGTGCCAATACCCATGTACCCAGATTCTTGTAAGCCGTTTATCATCTATATAAATTCATCCTACCGCTGTAGGTGCAGTGTTATTACAAGTTAGTGGTGAAGTAATTGAGCACCCAATGGCTTATTGTAACCATATGTTAAATGCTTATGCAAGGAACTGATGTTACCTGAAAAGAAGTGGCTAGCGGTCATCATACATGTAAACAATTATGGTATATGTTCATGTAGTGAATTTTACAGTAATAACTGAACATGCCTCACTTCGCTGGCTTCAGAATCTGAAGGAGCTAAAAGTGGCGGTCCTGAAGGGCTTGAAATTACTATCATGTGACTTTTGTTTTATATACTTTTATGGTTTAAAACATCAAAAACACTAATTGTTTATATCAACTCCCTCCATAAACTTATCAATCAATTTTGTTTGATAAATTACTTATTAAGTTGATAACCCAACAATATGACAATTGACCTGAGGAAGTTCAGCGCTGATTAAAGAAATCTGAGAAAGAATACTATTGTCAAAAATTGGAAACTTCTTTTAAAAATAGTAACAGCCAAAAATTGGATACTGGCCAGCAGAGAGAACCAGTATTATTTGGGGCCCACAAGGCGAAGGGTAAAGGGCGTTTTATAAAGAGTCTTTTTCTGTTGAAACAGCACTACTAATGGAAATTAGTATATTTTTGAAATTTTTGAGACCCTCAGCTGTTATAAGGAATGTCAAGATGAAGCCCCTTAACATAAAGCTACCTCTCATAATTTTAAAACTAAGTTTCACCTGTAACACATTATCTATCAACGTTGGTGGCCCTTTGCTCAATAGTTATGGGCAATTCAGATATATTTTTGTTGCCATTTATCAACTCACTAAGTGGGTGGAGGAAAAACAATTAAAGATTTAGGCGCTATGTCAGTAACAAGAGATATATTTTTGGATTATTTTGACTATTTGCATGGGTGCTCATAGTTTCTTTTATCTGATAGTGGGGGTAACTTAAATTTTCAGAGTTTCACTAGAACTTATTGACATGATAGGCATATGAGTGGTCTTGTCTACGATTTATCACCCTGAGATCAACAACAATTTATAAAGAGTCAATGGTATCCTTTCTGGTATCCTAAATAAGGTGAAAACTGCTAAGTCGTCCAGTTGAAACCTCTTTCTTCCCTTCGCTGATTTTTCATATAATATTACCTATCCCACAGCAATGGATCACTCACCATTCCAGTATTATATGGGAAACATTTGGAGCTCTCACAATTTTATACTCAGGCGTTAATGAGCAGAACATGAGTTCCAACTAATATCTAAGAAACTCATGCAGACATTAATACAGCTACAAATCAAAGCTTACTTTAATGTGCTGGCTCAGAAAGTCAAGTCTAGCACATGTGATGATTTAGATTGATGGACCTTACCTACCTTTACTATAGGGTAAATGGTTTTATGTTATAATCAAGGTTTTAGAAGGATTAGAAAACGGGCATATGTAGAAAGAACCATTATTGATCATTAAAAAGGCATCCACTGATGTTTACACTCTAAAAACTTACACTAAAAGCTACCCTATCAACTGGATTCATGATAAATTCCTTAAATATACTTTTATAGCGTCAAACCTATGGCACTAGGATTTTCAGTAACCTAATCTATCCCTTCCAGCTCTTTTTGTTTTGGAATATTTGGTAAAGTGGGAGCTAAATTTTCAATAAGTTTGACCAATTATCTCTATACTATTTATTGCGCTAAATCTTATACCTTAATATTATATAGACATAGGCTTTGATCAGTAAATCCACAACACTAATGTTAGTTTATATAAAACTCTACTTTAGATTATTTGGTCCTAACTCCCCATTTTTATGTGAAGTCATTAATTGATAGCATTAATTTACTAAAAGCTACCCTCACCTTAGCGCCTCCAATTGCTACAAACAAACTAAAATCATATCCTTAATCTCTGCCAGTGCAACTCTCAAATCAAAAATGACTCAATTACTTTTATAGCAGTCCTAGTTTTGCATCACTTATAATTACTAATATCTTAACTATATTGCCACACGCCAATGTAATTCATGTCAGTAATAGGTTTACTACTATTTTCTCAGCCATTACTCAGGGTCCTGGTTCTAATAGGCTAATTATATTCTACTGTATATGATCCAAGGCCAAAGCCAAGTGTCCCTATCTTCAAATTATTATGCAATTTTATATAAATCCCTTAGTACTATTGAGTTATTAATTAATTGCATCAATAGAATGAAGGATTTAGGGAAGCATAAAAGGAAACTGTCTAAAGGACTGGGATCTTCTTATTACTGAAGATAGTTAGAGCATAAGTCTATCACAACAAACCCATTTTGAGCCTTTAAGCCTCTCTCAGTATCTGATACTAAGGTTCTCTTTTACTTTTGCCTTAATAAAAACAATTTAATTTAATAAGGTATATTGTATGTAATTTCCAAGGTTACTGTCTTCATACATTACTTTATTTTTTGTGGGAAATTAAATAGATGGATTCATCTCCTAGTTTCTAAAATTAGGGTTGAGATTGGTCACTCTCAGAAAAATGATTAGTTACCTAGTTTTGATGATTATTAATGATAAAGTGCTGATTTGTGCTCCCCATTTAGTTGGATTGAGCCATTTTAATGATCCCTCTGAGGCGAAATTTGTTGGGGACAATCCCTGACATAGATTAATGTTATCTTGATCACCAGCGTTTCAGGACGAGGATGATTTATTAATTCTATTAACTAATCTATAGTGGTTTGACACCAGCGACTAAGGCTTAGAATTTAAAATGATAATATGCATTAATAAACAGCGGAAAGCCAAAATGACATTGGGCTGTAAGATCACTGGCAACTAATACTAAGAATAATCTTATCAGATATTTGGTTTAATCTCAGTCGGTGACTTAAACTTTTCTCTCTCGTTGCAATCACTTTTGCAACTTATTCAATTCAAGTCTGATTCTAGTTTGATAATCTCACAGAGGATATTAGTCTGCGCCCATGTCAGGGAGCAGTTGGGCAAGTAAGGTAAGAGGAGCAGGTGGTAGGCCCACGGCCTCAAACATTTGAAAACGCCCCAGAGAAACCAGCGGAATAGAAAAAAATAAAAAACTGGCAGTCACTATTTCCCAGAAATCCTCACTTGGCAAGAACGATGCAACCAGTACATCAACACGCTGCACTCCCAACTACTCTTGTCAGTGGAATACGGAGTCCATGTGTTTCTGGACATCCAACAAACAGCTTTATGGGAAAAATTTTCTGGGGATGTGCACACTTTTTTCCCAACCACGGTGTACGTCACACCTCACTCCATGTCACATGGTTGGCTGGACCTCAGTTTCAAAAACAAGGATGCAGCAGATGAAGCTGCTGCAGTGCATGTAGTGATCGACCTCCCTGAAGGGCAACAGGTCATCAAAACCAAACGCACCAGATAGACAAAATCCAACCAAATTTTCATCACATTTGACTTTTTGCCTACTATGGTAAAGCGTGCCATTTTGGAGCAACACCTGAAAGATTGTCTCACCGTATATGGCGAAATACAATCTTTTGAAATAAATACTTCATGCTGATGCCATACCTGTGCATCAGCAAAGCCATCGCAGTTCTGACCCCAACGAGGAGATCATGAAGGACCTAACCCATATCCTGCACTCCACATATATCAATATTGAAGGGCATACCACCCACCCTTTCCAGGTAACCGTGGACAGCGCGCCCCCCATCTGCACCCACTGTGACACATTCGGCCATAAGGCACATGCTTGCCCCACCAAGGAGGGCATCACATTCCAAGAACACCCCTTGGCGGCCATGGCCAGCGGAGAGGCGCATTATAAACCAACTGCAAGCACCAAAGAGGCTTTCCCGTGGGGAGCACAAGGCTGCTACCTACTGGTAAAACCTATTTCCCTGCAAGAGTGGAAGAAGGCGCAGGCCCGCAGGGCCGTGGCCAAGGAAGCAGCCAAAGTCACCACCGCTATCCCACAATCCCAACGCCAGGAGGACATCGAAACCTTCATGGCAGAAGCAACTCAGGAATCCCTCAACCAATCAGATTGGGAATCCCATGCCAATTGGGCCACCCAATCTGAGGATCTGATGGGTGACTCAATCTCACCCGATCTTTGCAACCAAGCTCTGGTTGAAGCTGACTTGGGGTCCAACCTACCTGAAAATTTTTTTTGGCCCAATCATTGGTGCACCAAACTCATCCGCACCACAAAAAATTTGTTTGACGTTGGGGAAACAAAAAGTGAAGGCAAAAGCCAACGTGAACCTGACTGCTAAAATTAACAAAACTACCAATAGCGTTGCTGCAAACACCTGTGCTGCTGTGAAGGCCCATGGGGATCTAGAGGAGGCTAGTGGTCCTTGGTGCCCACCCCCTCGCACCTAAGGTGCAATGGGGAAACCTTCACTTTAAGGACGTTGAATATAGCCATACTCAAGGCCTCGCCATCCTGGGCTAGGAAACTGAGTTTTTACAAAAAAATTTTCCCGTAGATATCCTGGCCATTCAGGAGTCCCACCGTCCACAAGGTTCTGAGGATGCTTGTAAAACCATGCTCCTCCCATCCCTATCCTTTTGGTCAGAGCATTGTGGGGTGCTAGTTCAGAAAAATAATTTTTTCAAATTTTTATTGTCGGAATCCTTCCTCAATGGCCAAGTCCTCATTGTCACTTTCTTGTGGGCTGACGTGGCGCATGCTATCATCAACACCTATGCCCCAATCTGTGCACGAGATCGTTGGGAATTTTTCTCATTGGTCAAATTCCTCCCATTACCCCCAGACCCTTTTGTAGTTGGTGACATGAACTGTTGGCTGAACACACCCATGGACAGTTGGCCTTCCTCCTCCCACGCCCCCCAGGGTCATGTAGATCTTCGCGTTCTAAAGGCCACCCTTGGGTTAATGTATGCACTGCCACAGCAAGCCCCGCTGCTCAAAAACATGACGCGCCCCCACGTCCACAACAGCCAATTAAGGTCCATGACCCGCATTGACCTTATCCTTATGCCAGCGAAATTCCAACCCCACATTTCCCACTTCAAAACAACAAAAATTAAATTCTCCAACCACCAACTGGTCTTGATAACCTACCACCTACCTGTCACAGTGGCCAAGGCCCCACATTGGTGCAAACTCCACCCTCCCAAACTTGCGTCGCCAGGATTTTCCACTTAGGTGGAATCAGCAACTTTGGCAAAAGAGTTTGTTACACCGTTTTGCGCGGACCCCATCTCCACATGGTCAGCCTTCAAAAAAAATACCATCCACCACTCTCGCCATCTCTCCTCCCGATGCTCACAAGCCACATTGGCCATCATTTCACGCGCTCTGGCAAAGTTGGCACACCTGGAGTCCAACATCCCAGCTACAGGATACAGCCCTGCATGGGGCTGGAAGTTGGCAGAAGCAGTCGCACACCTCAACGCGCTCAAATGGCAACACAAACATCTGGTTTGTGTTCAGTACAGGGCCAAACGCATTACAGAGGGCGACAAGTGCACCGCATATTTTTTAAAAAAAATTTCGCACCATGCCATAGCATGGACTACACACAGGTGCAAGGATCAGATGATTCTGTCGTGGATACGCCAGCCAAAGTGGCAATTGAGATACAAAAGTATTACTCTGAGCTATACCAATCCAATCCAATTCAGCTGGCCAAAGTGGCGGAATTTTTTGACTGAACCCACATCTGCACAATTTCCTGATACCCAGAAATAATAATATGATTACTCCAAATGAACTATGGACAGCCATCCGCGGTGCACCAAATTGGAAATGCCCAGGCCCAGATGGCATTCCATATGAATTCTATAAAAAGTACTTCAAATATATATCCCCACTGCTGCTTGCCTCACTTAACCAGAGCCTTCTGGAAATGCGCCTCCTACCAGAAGGACAAGAGGCCTTCACCATCACACTCTTCAAGAAAGGGGACAAGCTAGACTTAGCCAACTGGCGCCCCATTCTTTAAAAAACATGGATACAAAAATTTTAGCTAAAATCATGGCTAACCAATTAGGGTTTGTAGCATCTGCCACCATCTCCCCAGAACAATTCAGTTTCATACCCAGAAGATCAATTTGGGACAACGTGCACTCTGTGGCTAACGCATGCCAGTCTACAGCCTCTGGGGCACTTCTATTCTTGGACCAACAAGGCCTATGATAGAGTAAACTGGGAATACCTCAGGGCCTGCCTCCATCAATTCCGCTTACCTCCTCCCTTCATCAACTGGGTGATGCTGCTCACAGAATCTGCAACTATGGCAGTACGTGGCCCTGGCTTCCTAACGGAAGTAGTCCGCCCTCAAAGGGGCTTATGACAAGGGGACCCCCTTATCCCACTCTTATACAACTTCAGCCTTGACCCACTACTTCGAAACGTGAATGCCCAACTCACTGGGGTCCATGTACCAGGCCAAGCCCCAGTCAAGGTGATGGCGTTTGCAGATGACTGTGTGGTCGGGGTGTCTAATAATAAAGATGCACGTGCACTTGAAGCTCTCATCCAGGAGTATTCCCGGGTAAGTAATACTGCACTGAACGCTTCCAAAACTAGCATCCTCCTTGGTCGGTATCAAACCTGCTGGGCCCCAGCAACCAGTGCCCAGCCCGGCCCATCTGCTCACACACGTGCTCGCCCTCACAGCTCACCCCACACCGCCCCACTAGTGCTCCCCTTCGTGCCACGCCCTACCATAGGGCTGTTCTGCCATCTGGGCGTGTGGGTGGAGGCAGGCGGGTTTGCATCAGCAGTAATGGAAAGTCGTATTCTAGACAACGTGACGAAGCGCATCGCCTCCCTCAGAGCCCACCCTACTTCCCTTACTGGCAGGATTGTTTTAGCTAACTCCATGCTCCTCTCCAAAGTCTGGTTTGGAGCCCACGCCATCCCCTTCTCCCCAAGCTTTTTCAAATCCTTGTATGCCCTTCTGCAAGGATGGCTTTGGTCATGCCGCCCACCACCAGTAAGGCTAGAGGTCATGTTCGGCCCTCATCATCATGGCGGCATGGGTCTGCTTGGCTTCAAAGCCTATGCTGCCAAGATCCTGGGCACCTGGATTGCGGCCATCACCGCCCCTACGCTCCCCTCCCAACACTGGTCCCGCGCGGCCCGCTCCAACTTCTCCCACACCTTGGGCCTTAACAATCCATTGAACCCTCACTCCTTGATGAAATACCTAGCTTCACACCCATCGGCCACAGGTCCTCACGGGACTAAAACCCACTACAAGCGAATCCTCCTCTCCATGCGGAGCGCTGATTGGAGAATTCATATTAGTGGACACACAGCCCAGAGAGGCCGCCCCTCTCCTCAGTTCACACAAGAGATACAGGGGCTACCCATCCAAGATGGCGTGATCCCAACACGACCCCATGTCCTATCCAGGGTGGACTACCTGGACATGATGGACATCCCTTACTCCATCGAAACTCAGAAGACTATTTGGAAATATTCACACCATCCTCTGTTGCAGCCTCAAATCCGTTTCCATGTGTGGCACTGCCTGAGGCGGGTGTACCGTACAGCTGAGCGCTCTAATGCTTTACACTCATTTTGCATCATGTGTGGCTAGTATGGAACGCTGTTCCACCGCATGGAGAAGTGTCCTACCTCTAAAGTGATATGGCGCGAAGTTCAACGTCTGCTTGGCCAGGATCAAACACATCCCTTCAGTCTGTCAAGAGATATGTTTGCTTTAACAATGGCTTCCCCCCTCCACCTTCCTCCGAGCTCTGGTGGTTGCAATCGCCATGTGGACCATCCACAAGATTGTCTTAGATGCCATCTCAGGCTTCACCCCTACCCTCCCAGAAGCTGTCCACAGATTCCAATCTCATTTGGTGGACCACTTTCAGGCGTGGATATTTGGATAGCTCCCACCGCATCGCCAACAGCTGGTCTCCTCCTGGTTCCCAGTTTGGTTCATCAAATCAGACCCTTTCCTCCACACGTGTTCAATTGGGGCTACGGCGTCCTCACACGTTCCCTCCCCCTCCCCATAGAGGCGTTCCCGCTGGCAACAAGAGATAGCATCGCTTCTCTGGGGTGCCTTCCCTGTTACTAAGCTTTGTTTTTTGGGTCAAATTCAGAATTGTCCATCCCATGGTCGGCCTTCCTCACAATAGATTAAAATTAAAATCAATCGGTGACTTATGCTAAGGATGATCAGGTTGCCATCTTTAGGCCAAAAAGTTCTAAGATTAGCAAGCTTTTTTTCATTCCGCCAAAATAGATTTTAGAACTACTGACGATTGAATGCCAAAGATATTTGGATTTTTATATAGTAATGTATATACAATGAACTAGTGATTGATACTGAGGATACGTCAAATTATTATTTGGTGTTTAAGAAGAACAGATTATGAGGGAATATGGCTTAGTAGAAGGAAGATGATTAGTTGAGGTTCTGGCAGTGGATACTGATGGGTTACAATAGGCAAAGTAGCCAAGTATAAATAGTTGTAGTTCCCTAATAATAAACATCTCTATCTCACCTATCTTTTTATTATTGAAGTAGTGAAAGCGGCTTGGTGGTAGAAGATGAGATATGAGATCCCTGAGGCAGGTGTGGGGTGACACGCCTGTAATCCGATGCTGCCAGCGCCCAAACCTCAGTCCTACAAGAAACCCCCAATGGGAATATTGCTAACAGGCCACCAATGATGGGCTGATGGCCGTCAGCCATGAGGGTGGTGTAGCGTGGGAGCCATGGCCCCCATGATGGGGGAAGGACTTTGAGCGCATACCTAAGAGGAAATGGCGATTGGTCATGAAGGAGAAGGAGAAAAGGATGGGCCACTTAGGAAGGGGCTGAGGACCACTTTTGTACTCCTAAAACGGGCTAATGGCGCTAAGGCGAAGTTGTTGGTCTGTTGAGTTGTTGGGGGTAAAAGTGCATTTTGTAGGGGGTTGGTATGCCTTTGAATGCGAAACAGCAAAGGTCAGCGGACCTCATACTTTTTTGCCTGGCAAACTGGCAGAGCCATGATGTAGCAGATTGCAAAATTCGCAACATCTATCAACATGTAATATAACTGTGCCGATAAAACTGAAGCTAGTGCACCAGTTCAGCAATGACCACAGGGTCCCATCTGGTTTATGGAGAAACACCAAGGGTGAAAATACCAGAAATGTTTACTTGATTAGAAACTATTTGGATAGCATGTCATCAATCCTGATTATAGGGCTTGCTCCTCTGCAGTGGTATATGGGTAGAGGAACAGTGGATCTTGATTAAATTGGTTATTATTTGGGTTTGACCAACCGTATGAGATAAATCACAGCATAATACCCTCAAATGCCCTATAGACCTTTCTGTTACCCTTACCCCGCTATCAATATCCCTCAGAAGATTGATTCTCATAAATAGCCATTAGATATCTTGCTTGCATTTTCCAACCCTAAATTTAAGTAATTTATGATTTAGTCACAATATGATCACAACTTTTGGCGGAGTGAATTCTTTTGAATTGCTGTCTAAATGTCTCCTACCACAACCCAATCTTTCTCCATCAATCTTGATAACAGTTCTCCAACTGAATCTTTACACGAATGCTACAGCTGACTACAAATAACTAACAGACTATCCAGGTGAGTCTACCACAAATGACCCACTGGCCAATATCCATCAAGCCCTAAAGATGTACCTGACCTTTGGCCTGACCCTTGCGGTGACGTTGGCAGCCTACAGTGGACCAAAAATGGTAAATGAAGGATTAAACAGGTGCCTTAGAGAACTCTGACGCATGTACCACATTCCAAAAGGCCTTAGCATATAAAACAGAAAGGTCATGTACTTTAAGTGGGTCAAAAGCAGTAACATACATTCTGATATTGACCTTCAACAGAGGACTTTTTATGCTCACAACAACAGATCTCCAGTTTTGGAAGCACCCAGTGAGACTATGGCAGATTTAAAGAATATATATTTAATAAAAGCTTATTTTATATCAAGATTTATATTTGTTTAAATTATACTTTAATCACACAGTTATACCTATAAAATGAAACAATACCTGTGCAAGCATTGCTCAGTTGTAATGCCAATTGCAACATTCTGGTGATCACTACAAGGAGATCTTTTGACAACACCATATAAAGAAACCAAGGGACCAACTATCATGAATCTATATCTCAACCGCTTTGATATTGGCTTTGGTACAAGTATCCTATTTTACCCAAAAATGTAGATGAGCTCAACTGAGACCACTTTACATTTTGCAGTTTATAAAAGCTAAGAAAACAATACTCCTGCTATGGACCTCGTTCCCATAGGACTGCTAGCCTCTCAGTCTATAGATTGGATAACTAGTGTATCCTCAACACATTGAGAAGTTCAGGGGAGTGGCTCCTAGGTGGATACCTTCTCTCTTCCAAAGCTATCAATGAATAACACTTATGGAAACTTAGAATCTATAAAAACCAAGA
The DNA here is from genome assembly GCA_022478985.1 of Massospora cicadina. Taxonomy (NCBI): domain Eukaryota; kingdom Fungi; phylum Entomophthoromycota; class Entomophthoromycetes; order Entomophthorales; family Entomophthoraceae; genus Massospora; species Massospora cicadina. The sequence goes on along the minus strand of JAKSZP010000798.1, from coordinate 3,809 downwards.
CTTTCTGTTGAAGGCTATTGTTTATTCCAGGAGATGACAATGTCCTCTGTGAACAAGAAGATTACTATTCAGGTACAACTAGTTTTTTATTGCCCAATTACTTATCTATCAATCTAACAGACCTTTTTATCTTTTCTCAGAAGCACATCAATAAAATCGGACTGGTTGAGTTTATAGAGGGTCAGCGCCAGGACAACCAGCTACTGGCAGATCTACTGGATGGAATCTTTTTAGAGTTTCACGCGGTTGTTTTACACAACTAACTTCAAGCAAGAAAATACAATTGCCAAGTAGATGAACTTGCATTCAACTTGACTGTAACTTGTCCCACATTATCAATGAGATACTAGATCATCAGGGGGAGTCAACTCAATGGGTGGCTGACTTAAATCATTATTGCAGCCAGGTCAAGAATACCCAAAGTCAGATATGGCAAATAACAGCTGCGGAGAATGCTGATCAAGAGTCCCACACTAAGACATAAGGCACCATCTGGAAGTTGTTAGAAGAGTTGAACTAATGTCTTATTTGCCTCTCAGGCGCATTGATTAATCTCTAAATCAAATTCAAGACCTTGAGCAGAGTTTAAAGGTGAGGCAGGAAAATATCTGCAGCCTTGAAGAAAGCCTAAACTAGACTCTAAACTTCCAACTAGCTTTATGAAAAAAAGATTGGCTCTTTCAACCTATCACAGGACCAGGACATGGGAATCACACATTTTGCTTGAAAATTTCTGAGCGCCTTACTTGTAATGCAGAACTAAGAATATAAAAGGTCAAGCAATCTCAAGAGTACTAGTGCCAAAACCTTTTTGAAAAACTAGACCAGCTCTGGGATGAAATCAGAGATGAACTATATAGATTCTGGCATGGCCCTCCTACAGAAAAAAAGAAAATATTCACTGACACACACAAGTCTAATCTCATGGATTCACAATCTGACAGGAGCAAGGCGCTTAAGAATAAAATATTCCATCAGCTCTGACTTTAATATCAACCCTCAACAGATTTACTCAAAATGCTATTAAAAACCCTATTCACGCCACCCCAACTGTCTCATACAACCACTGAAACACCAGCTCGCCCTGCTCCCAAAGCTGGTTCATCCACCTCGACACACCTTAACTTTAGCTTAAGAAACAGGAGTTTTAACTTCCCAACCATGAAACTAAGCTTCATTTGAGAAACTGAGGACACCGTCAGTTATAAGTTACCCCATCATTTTTCTATACTTAAATAAGAAGGAGAATATATACATATATCTGTCACTATTTGAGATTAGCATGGATAACTCAAGTAACAAAGCTAAATTGGCAACATTAATGAACTCGTACTACACTGAGAGTCAGGAGCTGGTGATGCCTAAGATCAGAGACTGGGTTATTAGCAGAATGAAAAGTGAATTATCATAAAGGATTCATTGGAGTGGAGATAGTGATGACCTGGAATACTGCCTTTCTCAATATTTCATTAAAGAACAAAGAAACCCTAAAGTTTGACAAACACTTTTACCTCAAGTCTCAGTTGGTATACAGCGCAAGAGTCTTAGTTAACTACGATTCACATATTGCCTTACAAACTGGTTGCAAATCTATACAAAGAGTTATATAGGTCATGTTACCTGGGTTAAATGAAAAATATAATGTATTGCAGATGTTGAACTATCTGCGCCACTGCACTGCAACCTTTTACACGCCCAATAAGGGGTATCATATAACTGAGCAATACAGGAAATACCCTCCAGCAGGACACTGATGAGAACTACAAGACTGCCACCAGACCTAGAATAACTGACATCTTTCACATTTTTTTCTCACTGATGCATTGTGAAGGGCACTATGCTAGTCAGTTGAACGCTGAAGGGCCCAAACTAAGGTGCATCACTTGGGAGCGGCGGGTACTGAAGAACAAGGAAAAGAGTGGGCAGATTAGAAACAGAAATTTTCTAATTATGCCAGATCAAAATATATCATTGGATAAACCGATTACACCATGACACTCTTGACTATTGGACCTATTATTAAAAATACTGTACTAGCGGTTACCACCCACTAATGTCAAGAGAACCATACTGACAAAGAAATTAAATTGGTATCATAACACTTCATACAGCAGCTTGATTACTAAAGCTTACAAGTTGCTTCTGACGACTTGCCAAGAAATGAAGGGCTTAACATAATTATTCCTTCAAAAATAAAAGGAGACTTGCCCCTTACTTTGTGATGAGTTATTGTCCTATTTGGGCGAGGCTAACAAGCTCGAAGTACACATGATAAGCACCACTGACTAAAAATGTTCTTAGTGTACACACCTTTATATTATTGTAGCAAGGTCTGGGTCAGTGCTATAGTAGATAGTAGGCCCTATCATTATTGTATCAACTAAGTTGGTCAAGAACCTGGGGCTATCAACAGATATTGATCACCACAAAGAATAAGGAACTTTGAGAGCCAACTCAACTACCTTATTAGGTGCCTACAGAGCGCTGCCACTAATTTCAGATCAACTTGTGTCAGTCCCTGCAATCATCCTAATCACCCTTTATTATATCCTCATTTGAACCTCCTTCATGAGAATTTACAGAGTCAAAACTAAATTTGAGAAAAATATCTGAAAGTGTTAGTCAGAACTAACCATTAAACTACAGGAGTGGAGACCAGAGGACAGAGAAAATGAGCTCCGCTGTTCATATACCTAGCCAATAAGGACAAAATCATACCCATTGGTTTTTTAAAAGGTCATGGGTGGATTCAGTACTTACCTTAGCATATTTGAATTAAAATGCATTCTGCCAAGGGCTGGCTGCCAACTGACCATTCTGCCCGGCCACCATGTCATGGTAACGCATATATTGTTTAAAAAAATATTACTAGCTCTATATGGCGAAGCATTTCCACCCTTCAACCGCTCACACCAAGAACTGATTGTAGAACCAAGAATCATATACCAGATCATGGAGAGATTAGCGTACTAATAGAAAACCTCTACCCATACCTGATCCATGTGAAACAGCAAATTGTCAACTTCCTCCATGTCCTAATAACAGAAGAAGTGCAAGGAATACACAAATTCAGGATGCAAGAGGAGTTTGGTTTTGAAGGAAAAGTAACGAGGCTGTCTGCTCATTCACATCCTCATGATCTCTGATTGGCCTGACAGATGAAAAGGATCAAGTGATGGCTTTATTTATAAATACAAGAAACCATATATAACAGTTAACTTTGCTTGGGATGCTCCAAGGACATGCTGCACCATATTAACACTTGAAACTATCCACCAATATGCCTCCAGCCCATTTACTGTTCTTTAATGGTGGATGAGGCCATCAATGAGAAAATTTATCTTCTGGTTTGGAAGTGAATGCTGGTATTATTAAAGATCCCATGGGCGTCACCAGTCCTAATCATAAAAAATAAGGATGCATCTAAAAGAGTGCAATTAATTTCCAGAGACTCAACAACATAACGATGAAGGACTCTTACCCTTTAGCTTTTCTTTCCCGTAACAATCACTTTAGTTACTATGATTCGATTTTGAACAGCTTTTTTTGATAATTACACAGGAGAGATGGGCGATTTTAATAATAAACCTAATACAACCTGGGCGAGCGTCGCATCAAAAGGTGCGCAAAATGGTGCACCTAAGGGCAAGAAACGCCCTGGAGTGGGGCCAAGAACCCAAGCTGCTAAGAAACCACAAACTCAGACACCATCAAGGTTTATGGTATTTACTATAAAACAAGATCAATACATGTATATCCAATGTAACCAACCCCTTTCAACGGTGGAACACAGGCTCCAACTCTTCCTT
>JAKSZP010000797.1:0-30854 GCA_022478985.1 Massospora cicadina | reverse complement strand
GGGTGTTCTTGGGGGGTGGTCCATCAATTGGACACAGGAGATCATCCCCCATAAGGTATCAGCCAATCCACCGATCAAGGGCAGCAGAAGATGTTGTTACTGAAGAAATGGATAAGTTGCTGGAGCAAGGAATGCTCAAACCGTCCAAAAGTCCATGGACTTCTCCCGTTCTGATTGTAAAAAAGAAGGATAGCACCAACCTCATATTAATAGACTACCAGAAGCTTAATAGTATTACAAAAAAGGACTTGTACCCCTTGCTGCGGATCAATGATGCTTTGGATCGGTTAGGGGGAGCCTGTTACTTCTCAGCGATGAACTTGTAATCAGGATACTGGAAAATCGAATTACCCATGGTGAAACATGGGAAATGCACCGTAATTACATCCAAAGGCCTTTTCCAACTGACCCATATGCTTAAGGGCTGTTTAATGCCGCAGCTATTTTCCAATGAGCCATGGACAATATCCTCGGTGACCTGAAGCTGTTGTGCATCCTCATATACCTTGACGATATAAATAGTTTCTCCTGAACCTTTTTAGCATCTCAATCATCTAGAAGCAGTATTCCGCTGGCTCGCTGAGGCGAATATCAAAATTAAGCCTCAAAAATATAACTTCTTCAAAGATCAGTTGGAATACCTGGGGTTTGTGGTAGACTCCAAGGGTCTGAAACCACATCTGGCCAAGGTGGAGGCCATCCAAAAAAACTACACCTAATAGTAAATGCAACATGCAGGTATTTATTGGAATAGTCAGTTACAACCAGCGCTTCATCCCTAGTTTTAGTTGTATTGGGGGCTGGTAATTGATTTGTTAATGAAGGATGCTGCGTTTAAATGGACGGAACGTCATCAATACGCCTTCAATACACTTTGGATGGCACTGATCAGTGCACCGGTGCCATGCTATCCAAACTTCAATAGAGAGTTTATTGTTCAGACATATGTTTCCCTTTCCGATGTTGTGGTGGTACTTTCTCAGAAAGATGACGAGGGAGAGGAGCATCCCGTTGCATACTGCAGCTGAATTCTGAACTGCCATGAGCATAATTATACTATGACAGAGTGAGAGTTCTTAGTGGTGATCTACATGTATAAGCAATTTAGAGTCTGCTTGCATGAGGTGACGTTTAAAGTCATATTGGATCATACATTGTTACGTTGGTTGCAGAACCTCAAAGATCCTGAAGGGCGTTTATCTTGATGGGCTCTTAAGATGCAGGCTTATGACTTCGAGATCCTTCACCTCCCAGGAGTAAAGCAACAGAACGCTAACTGTTTATCTCAGTTGCTGACCATTGCCATGACGGTGGATCTCAGTGATGTGATTTATGATAAGATGCTCAGCGGAAAATATGATGATAAACCGCTCCAAATAATCAAAGCGTTATATGAGATGCAAACGAATACCTTCCAACAAAATGGGGAACTGTACAAGCGGATTGGCAATTCTACAATGAATTTTCTGCAACCCTCAGCATGGTCTAGGATTAATATGAGTTCAACAAGGCATTCAGGCATGGTGGTGTGTGCAAAACGATGGAGTTGTTGCGCCCTCACTACTATTGAAAAAGCATGAACTTCAACATGCTTAAAACCATTTTCTGTTGCCACCAGTGCCAAGTGGAGAATCCATTCCACCAGAACACTGCATACCGGTTATTGAAACCACATTTTACTTGGCATACGGTTTTTCTTGATATTTTCAGGCCTCTGCCAATGGGAGCCAACCGGTGTAAGTACATTCTGGTGGCCTTTGACCACTTGACAAGGTGGGTTGAAGCATGGGCAATACGGGATCTGGGGCAAGTCACAGTGGCCAAGCTTGTAATGGAATTTATTATCCAGTGACATGGCTTCCCTCAGTTCATTCTTACTAATAATGGAACCAACTTCACCTCACACATCCTCCCCCAGATTTTATGAGCATATGGGCATCTATGGGGTTCTGATGACTCGATATCACTCTGAGCCTAATGCAATGATTGAACGGGTTAATGGGACACTGGTGAACATCCTTAGGAAGCTGGGAACCCGTAGATCCTCTGATTGGAGTTCCCCCCTTTCTACTGCTGTCTTTGCTTACAATATCAGCTACCATTTCACTATATGGAAGAGCCCCTTTAAAATGTTATATGGATGGCACCCCACTCTTCTGGTATGCTTTACTAGTGCATAGAAGATACTAGCGGAATGGATCCCCACCATTAATTGACGAATTTATCTGACACATTAATCAAGTTGCAAATGAAAGCGTAATCATTTAACTTGGCCATAAAAAGATTATAAATTGGGCTGCTGATTAAGTATGACATAGTGGGTTGACCCAATTCCAAGAAGGTAAGATGGTTTTGTTCCACAACCATCACGGGTTTGGGTCTAAACACAAGCTGTCCAACATCTGGGTTGGTCTGTTCGAAATAATTGAGAAAACTGGTGTCAATGCATATACCGTCAAGGACCCAGAAAGTGGTCAAATCATTAATTAAGTACATGTGAAGTTTCTCCAAGCATATAAACAATAGGAGGCTATCGTTCAGTCAAAGGGAGGTAATGTTGAGATCCCAATATGGCTGGAAAATAAGCCCTGAAGAGCTATTGCGGAATGGGTGAGAATCCGCTGACTATGGTAATATTTATGAGTACATGAGCACCTTGAGATAAGGCATTAATGGATTATAGCGGGTTGTTATTGGATTGCTACCAAATAAGGCAATAAGGCAATGTCAACATAATGAATATAATTTAGATCGCCTTGAATTAGGGTGATAGAGAGTTGAAGAATAACAAGCCAAGACCAAGGAGAATCGGTGGGATAGAATAGCCTAAGCTATGGTAACAGTATCATCTGAAGTCACTGATATATAAGCGAGATGGGCAATTGAAAGAGTAGTTAATTATTAGTAGAGAAAGAGTGGAACAGAGAAGAGTCAAAGTATTTATAGAAATAAATAAAAGTGTTGTTGGGACAACTGCTCCTATTTTTGTATATTTAAGTCTGTTTGGAGGACTGACAATCCCCATATCATCTGTCTGTTGCTCAGTGTGTTTGACCTGTGCAACCCTTACAGCGGATCCCAATGGTACCATTCAAATTATAACACAAAGGTAACCAAACTTAGGTGAGTTGCCCAAACAGAAGTTTTCCTGTGACCAATTTTCTTAGCATCACAGCTAGTGTTCTGTTAACTTGTTATACCATTCCATTCATTTCTGGCTTATATGAATTTAATACTACTCCTCTGGTCCCCACCAATTCGCTAAGCCTTGGGACTACATAGGTGGTAATATTGGTTTAATTGTTGCTCATGATCACTTGAGGGCATCTGTGCCTGTAAACCACTAGATCTAAAAATGAAAATTGCTGTGCTCACAGCATCCTCTTTACTTAAGGTCTTGGTTGCTATTCATCTAGTTAGAAGATCTATGGCCACTATGATATAGTTTGCACCTCCTGTGCTGATACTCAGAGGTCCCATTACATCTATTGACCCAGTATGCCACGCGAATCAAGGGCGTACTAGCTTGTATCCTGTTATATTCTTATGGGGTTTGCGGAGTTGGCATTCTACACAACAGTCAAGGTATTAAGCGACATCATAGTTGACTGATTCCCAGTAGTTGTTCTGTTGAATATGGTCCATGGTTTTTCTGGACCACCATGGTCGATGACTTTGTGTGCAGCTTGGATTATTCCCGCTTATCCTGATGGCTTTGGTGATAAAACCCTTTGTCAATCGTTTTTTATAATTGTTCATTTCTCATCTCAGTGTTATTCATTGCTTTCTTTAGCGCACCTTTAATTGCTCAAAGTTTGTTCCTGACAATTCTTTCAATCATCCTTTGGAATGACTTGTCCACTTGATGACAAACAACTTGTACTTGGACAATCTTGATAATCTGTCAGCATTTTGATGTGCTTCTCCAGACCAGTGTAGTATCTAACAATCCTAGACTTGTAATTTAAAGCCCATCGGGCTAGTTGCCCCTCTGGTTCCTTCAAGTTATGCAGTTAGTGGAAAGACGAGTGGTCTGTCACCACTTTGAAGTGTGCTCCATGAGTGTACACTCATAATTGCTTGAATTCATGTATTACCATGAGACATTCACACTCCGTCACAGTAAAATTCCTCTCTGCTGGCTTTAGTGTTTGTCTCACAGGCCACTGGATGTTCTTCCCAATCATCATCCTTTTGGCTCAAAATAGCTCTAATCGCCATCAACAATGCATTGGTTTGGATGATTATTACTGATCAAAATTTAGGTACATTTAGACAGGGCTGATCATCAAATATCAGCGTAGTTCATAACATGACTCTTGGGCTTCTTTGTTTTACACAAATCCATTTTTAATATCACAACAAGTGGAATAAAGGCTCTGCAATATTTCTGAAATCCTAAATGAATTGGCAATAGTAGCCAACCATCCCAAGAAATACTTGGATATCCTAAACGCTCTTTAAGATCAACATCAATTTTATTGCCATAAACTTCTTCTGCAGGGGTTACAGCCCTCTGAATTTGATAACAAAAACCAAGTGCTCAAGTTCCTTCTTGAGGAATTGGCAAATTATTGGCTTAATTTCAAGTTTGCCATCACTAAGCGCTTGAACACTTCTTCTAAGTGCTCCAAATAGTCCGTAAAGGCCCTGCTGAATAACTTTATGTCGTTCAAATATACTAAGACAAGGACAGCTTCAGATTAATAAGGACAGAGTCCATTGCTCTCTGGAAGGCGGCCGACGCATTACACAAGCCCTGGGGCATTTGGGTCTTTCTGTAATTTACTTGTGCAGTAATGATCGCATATTTTCTTTACCCTTCTTTGGCGAATTGATTTGACAATATCCTGAGATCAATTACATCGCCAAAAAGTATTTGGCGTTCCTTATGCGATTAAGAGCGTCATCAATCCTTGGAAGTGAATAAGAATCCTCTATATTCTGTTTAATTAGCAATAATTGATCGCTACCCAATTTGATCCATCCTTCTTTTTAATATAAGGATCAGACTCTCCCATGTACTCAATGATGGAATGAGGGAGCCCATGCTCAACTAGCTTGATGATTTCTTCGCTGCCAAACCTTCAGCAGCTCTTGATCTTTGAACAGGTCTCTTCCTTATCAAATAATATTCCCCTGTGTTGACCTTGTGGATCATATTCTTTGTGCATCCCAAGTCACGGTCACCTAGGGCGAATATCTCCCAATACTTCTCAAATAGACAAAGCACATATTCTTGCTGCTGTTCAGATAAATCATCCAGTTGCTACTGATCTACTAAGACGTTACTACTTTCATCAGCATCTACCGGCAATCCTATTTAGGTTATTGTTCTGGAATCATGGAATTTGCTGATCTAGGATAATGGGATTAAATGTAGAAATGTGACGACTTGATTTTTTGCTATCTTAACTGGTTTCTTTCCCGCATTAGCCATTAGCACGTTTATATCTCCATTTCCTGAATAAAGTATCCCCAGTGCTACTCATGGTTTGATTCTTAATTTCCTCCATGGGCCAATGACTTATCCATATAGTTGCTACAGGATTTCAAGCTTTGACACTGTGTTAACAATTATATGCATCCCAGACAGTACTGTGTTCATCGTTTTCATTCTCAAGGGGATCTCATTATTTTCCAGGACTTCTTTGGCATTTCTCCCTGGTTTCTCCCAATCTAATTTGTACTGGATTGGAATGATGAAGACATTGTAAATCAAGTTTTTAAAAAATTATCTTATTTAATGGCGGTTCTCCTTCCAGCTGATATACTAGTGGCAAAGTCTGTCCCAGATGGTCATGGTATTCTCCTCAAAAATTTTCACTCCATATTTTCTCGGGAACTCCATCCTGATAGGAATATTGTAATTCTTAATTGCCAACACAATGGCGGGAGCTGATACCACAAGTGAACCAAACCAGAGTAGCAGTGCACTGTAGGCTCCACAGAAATTTGTCATATCTGGCCCAATCATTCCATATTCCTTCTGGTGTTCTAAATCCATCAAGATCTTCATCCATTTCACCAAATTGGTTGAATTAATATAGATGGGTGCTCCACTATAGATGATTTCACTCACTCTCACTTGGTTAACTATGATATCCGCATAGGTACACTCAGATGTTGTAATATGGTTTTTTCTGAGTAAATGGTGTCATTATTTGGTAATTTAAGAGAATGAATTAGTTGTGCAGATAGATCAGGGAAAGATACTTAATGAGCTAATTGGAATGGGTACGCTTTCCTCATCTAATCTCATCTTAAGTAACTCCTTCTGGTTTTCAGCAGATTTAATTTTGTCCACTAGATGAAGAGAATAGGGCCAAGCCACTTACTTTGTGATTTTGGGGTCTATTCTCTATGTTTTTGATCGAGTAATAGCATTTATGTTCATATTAACAACCTGATATAGTGGGTCAGTTGTTTCATCAACCACAAAGAGATCGGAAATGTCTATTTTTTCATTCATACTATTGGGAGAAACAGGTTTAACTGCGGTGCCATATTGTTCTGTCTCTAGACCGTGGACCTTTTCCTGACTCCTGACTGCTTTCCTTATCCTTCTCCTGGACTAAAATGACCTGCTCCTTGGGCTTCTTGCTCCAACATTGGGAGGCTACATGTCCAGGCTTACCACATTGGTGTCATCATTGTTGCATCTTGTCCGCTTGTTTTTGTATTTCAGGTTTGTTACCTGACATGACTCAAATTAATTGTTCCTTTATTTGTCTCAGCGAATTACATAGTAAATTGAGCTTGAGTCTGGATCATTTTTGTGTGCTCTGTCTGGGACTTCAAAAACGGCTCCCAACATCTCTAAACAACCCACCATCTGTGATGTGGGTTTTGCGTTACTAATGCTGAAGCCATTGTTTGGTACAAAACATGATAGGGCCATAACGCCGTTTGCATCGTGATTTAAGCGTCAAAAACTGTTACCATTTTTGCACCGCCCAGGATCTGTGATTCCTGGTAGAATCAGTCCGCAAAATCTACTAGGGTCTCATCTTTTTGGAATTGAATCCCAATAAATTCCTGCTTGCGGCCAGACATCCATGTAGGGCTTCCAAATTCTAGCATGATGGCTTCCTTGACAATCTGATAAGACCAATTGTACCCATTTAGATGGAGTAACACCATATACCTTACAATTGTTTTTGGGCAGTTCATGATGGTCACAGCCTTTTGTTGGTGACTAAAACCAAACATTTACATCTCAAATAATCGTAAAAATACAGGGGCGTTATCCCAAATGGAACGCGGGTAATTTTAAAGCGCTTCAAAATTCATTAGTAGCTACACTAACAGGCGAAACCTGTCTAACAGCTCTACTGATCATGGGAGTAACTTTTGGTTGTCATCTTGAAAATTGCTTTAAATGACCCAGGCATAATACTAAGTGGGTGATTCTTCCAAACTGAGCTTCAGGTGTTTTTTATTAGCTTCTTCCGCCTCCATTTGTGAACAAGAAAATTTATGGTCATCTGTTTCTTCTATACACTTCAGGTTGTCATGCTATCTCTTCAGTAAGCTGAAGTATGTGTTCTCAGTATGTCTCTTGATCAGTCTTCTGAGACAATACTTCTTTGATCTACACCCTCCTTGCACTTCAAGGAGTTTACTTTTCCAAAGAGGTCGTTGTTAATTTCCCACTTGTTTGGCCTCTTCCTTGGCCTTCATCAACCGTTTTTCTAATTCAGTGAAGTTGGCTTGTGACGCCAAGTTAAGTGCGTTCTTGTTGAAGGTTTCAAGTTCTGTCCAAAGCATGGGTAGTTCATTCTAATTAGACATGTCTGATACGATCTTCTTATTAAAGTTGGCTAAAATCAACTACCCCCTGTATTGAGTACAACCATATAAAACTTTGGAGCTGGTAACGACTCTATTGAGCACCAATTGATAAAGTTTGGGCTTTCTTCCATCTTTCTGAATAATACTTGCTTTGGTTCTCTTGTTAACTACACAGGTTCCTTATATGTGCTCGGTTTGACTTGTTGGTAATAGAATAATGGGCGATAGAAGCATGAAGAATATTATTCAAGTTGAGCTGATAGCCAAGATTGTAATTAGGTCCAATGCCAACCTCATGCTTGTCCTAATTTTAAGTTCCTATAGAATGGTAGGACTTCTTCCCTATTTCATCTGGTAGAACTTACCTAGGATAAGGTTTATAGTCTCTTCTTCTCATCATGCAGAGTACTGTGGAGATAGCAATAGTTAAACAAAGGATCATCTTGTCCTTTAATAACTCTAATCACAAGAGCAAAAACGGTTTAATTTAAAATAATTTGAACTTTCTAATCTCTCTGCATTATAAAAACACATAGGAAATTTATAGGGAATTTGGCGCACAACTTTTTGGGTGGCACCCCAATTTGGAAAGGTGGCCATCGCCACTGATTTATTCTCCAGGGTCACATGAAACAATGATCTTCTCTATCAAACTAATCAGGCTCTCCCCCTACTCGACTGGACCTCTTCTGAGTTGAAATGAAGAACTTATCACAACATCTTCGCTCAAATCCCATCAAATTACCCTTAAATTGGCAACAACCTGCTTAGGTAATAGGACTCTTACCTATATATAGCTGATTGTGATCAGAAAAGGTTACCTCAAAAGTTGCAATATTACAAGCATTACTAATCAGCAACTCATAAACCCCTTGTCAGTTTGGCAACTAAACTGAACTGAATCCTATTAGTCAATTAAGTTGATAATGATGAAATTGACACCATAATCATTTGTTTATTGTAAGGGATCATCCCTGACAAAATGCTTCTTAATATGGTGGACTATGATCTGGTGAACAACAAAAATTCACTGAGAATATTTCTCCAAACTATAGTTATCATATAAAGTCAATAACTCTCACATCCAATAGCGGAATAAATCTCCTAGTGGACAAGCAGATAAAACATAACCGATGAAGCTGGGTAATGTGGGCAAAAGTCCCAATTCACGTGAAGAAAGTATCAATGTCGTCTTGGATAGTCTCAATCATCCCATCCCAGTAACAACGTTTCTTCAGCCATTGATGAGTTTTTCTTACCGCGCTCTGGTCCATAGTCATATGAGCCTCCAGAGCAGATTTTATTCTGGCATATGGTCAGACATACAGCTTCCAAGATGGCATAACTTGTTTATATGACAGTCCATCTTCAATCCAGGACTGCTCAGTCGTTTTCCTTAGTTGCTGCTGGATCATCAGGGGTTCTCAACTCCACTCCTCAGTTTTCACAATAATTTCGTAGATCTGATCCTCTTCTGAAGCATAGAGTGTCAGTATGAATAGCTAGGATAATCTGTCAGAATTTAATGCACCATTCAGGTGTGGTGGACATTTGAAAATTTGTAAATCTGAAGTCTAAGTGCCCAATGGGCTAATATTCCAATGGGATATTTCATTTGTTGTAGCCATCATAGGGAGGCGTAGTCCATCACCACAGTGAAATGATTTCCATACAGGAAGGGATGAAAATGTTTGATGGCCAGCAGGACATCCAGACACACGCATTTAGTTATGCTGTAGTTTTTTCTAATTCAAATTCTTATGAAGCATGCTATTTGGTTTTCAATTTGATTTTCATCAAGTTGAGCCTGAATATCTCCCACAGCCACGTTTCTTGCATCAGCAAAAATGATGAAAGGTTTGTAAACTTTGGGTGCACCAATACAGAAGTGGTATTAAGAGCCATCAATAGAATATTAAAGTCCTAATGTTGAGTTTCTTCTCACTAGAACGGGACTTTGTTATATAGCAGATTGGTTAGCTATCTGAAAAGTTCAGCAAATTGAGGAATAGATTGTTGGTAATAACTCCCCAATTTAAAGAAAGACCATTATATTACGTAAACTCTTAGTTGAGTCATCTTTTCAATAGTGACCACTTTATTGAGTAGTGGCGAGATTCCCTCTCAAGTAACCTTAAGCCCAATGAATTTCATATGTTTTGAAAAAATGGCATTTGGTTGACTTTAATTTCAATGTAGAAGAGAGAAGATGTTCAAACACCTCCTTTAGATGAACTAGATGTTGATCAAAGTACGGGATAATACTTTCACATCATCTAATTAAACCAGTACACAACAATTTATATCCCCCAGTAGGCAGTACATCGCCCTCTGTAACGTAGTCAGGGCATTGCATAGCCCTTGAGGTGTGTGAGTGGGCTTGATAACTTTTCACTCGCTATAAGGGCGCATTTCTCTCTATCATCAGGCGCAAGCCCAATCTTCCAATATCCACTGGTGAAATAAATTGCCAAGTAAAAAACTGAGATCCCGATAAGAATCAGAATCATTGATTTGGGGTAGTGGGTAGCTGTTCTTTTGAGTGATGGCATTCTTCTGTCACTAATCCATTACCAATCAATGCCAGCCATCCTTCTTTTTCACAAGCAGAAACAGCGAGGCCCAGGGACTTTGCTACAGTTTCAGTGATCCAGTGTCCAGGATTTGTTTTAGTTCTTTTATAACCTGTGCTTATTTGATCTTAGACTTTTGATAGGGTCGAGCACAGATTGGAGGGTTTTCACCGGTAAACACCCTGTGTTGCACCCCCTTCTTTATTCAAAATTCGTCTATCCCTGAAAAATATCAGCAGACTTCTCAATAAAAGCATCGCCTGTCATTGTTGCTTGGAGGAGAGGGTTTCACCTATCTCTATTTCAATTTGGGCTACAGTAGTACTTTTGTCAATTTCTGATCATGAAACGTTCTACACCCACAGACTGACTTGAAGATATCAGAGGATAGAGTTTTAACACATTAAACAGGTTGATTTTGAGTTATCTGCATCAGTTGATCAAGAAAGTTAGTCATCAAGATAGTTTAAAGGCCCAGTAAGCCGATCCAGCACCCTGGGAAGATGAGAGATTCCTGAATAGCCAGATCAGGATCTCCACGAAACTCCATTAGATTGTCTAGCGTAATGGTAATATAAAGCCCAGTGTCCATTAGAATCTGATATCTTGGAGGTATGGTTACTAGGTTGATTGTAAACACAGGCATCCCTTCCTGGGCTTCTACATTGTAAGTGGGTAATATTTCTTTGGTTCAACTACTTGGTATTTTAAACATTCAATGCAGTTTGCGTGTTCTAGAAAACAGCTCCTAGGCTTTCTCTTTCCTTTTCCCTTAGGGATATCCTTTACAACTTGGGGAATGCGATACCTTAAAATAGAAAAAATATCATTTGGTTTATTTGAGTATTGAATTCAAACCAGGAATTGTGTGCCTAGGAGAAAGTCATATCCTTCAATCTTCAGCCCAATGGCTATGGCTGTCGCTACCAGAGATCTGAACCAAAAGTGACAGGGATGAATAGGCGCCTAAGGTGAGAGAACAATGCAATCCTGAAGTTCCAAAATCTAAAGTGAAATTATGATCTGAAGCGATTTTATCTATTTTCTTGTTGGGCAGATATGACGTTATCTGAAGAACCAGTATCAACTATGGCTATAATTTTATTTTATGGATGACTACTTCTACTTGAGTGACTTCAGTACTAAAATGAGGGATTTAAATAAATTATATTTCGGAGGAGGAGGTACCAAAAGGGCGGAGTAATAAGAATATATACTTTTATTTTAATTCTTTGAGTCTGGAACTTCCAATTCATCAGGTTGGATAGAACTCAACATTCAGTGTGAAGAGCAGTGGTAGTTTGAGATTGAGGCGTGTCACATCAGCTTCTCTCGCCTAAGCATATTTTTTCTTCCATCAGGAGATTTCTTGATGTCCAAAAATTCCGCAATGTGAGCAAGAATTGCAATAAGGCTCAGATCTCTGGAGTCGTGCAACTTCTTGAATGTAAGGTTGTTTTCTTTAGTAGATGGTTGATGCAATTCCAGCTCTGGAAACTCCATTTCTAGGTTCCTTGATATTAAAAATAAACTAATATATCTTCTTGGCATTCTGGAAGTAGATCACATGATTGATACTGTGTTGATATGTGGATAGGATGGTGGCGATAGCATCATCTAGGTTAACTCAATCACAGGATGCAAAGGCCTGAGCTTCATAATTTGCCGTTTGGCAAATTTGAAGCTGATTTCCCACATTTTGGTCAGATTCGCATAAAAGATTTTTTGCAGTTAGAAAGGGAGAGGTTACTTCCATTTTTCTTTAATAATGACATTCTTTATAGATGCCCAAGTAGTATATGTCTTGGTGTATGGCATCATGATTTCCTGAGATTTATCATTCAAAGAGAGGTTTGGATGGGTTGGCATCTCAAACAATACGTAGCTGGCTCCATAAAACCTTCATATATAAAAAGATATGACTGATTGTCTTCAGTCCCAGGCACGCACTTTTTCTTAGACTGGGTTTTAAATATATAAACGGGTTTGGAGAGGATGTGGATAGTTGTAGAAGATACATCGTCCATATTAGTGGGTTCTGTAGTAAATAAGTTAGTATGAGGAATAGCCTTGTTAAATTGGCTGCGAAATTCCTCCATATCATGCTGTAGAGTAGTGTAACAGTAATTGACATGCATAAGTGGAGCCTTGGTGTCTATAAGTCAACGGAACTTCTCAATCTCAGCAGATTGAAGGGCCAATTGAGTGTAGATAGTATCTTGTTTATCCTCAATAGTTTGAAGCTTAGCATTCATCTGATCAAGTTGTAGGTTCACTTGGGTCTGGGAGTCAATCAGGTTGTAACTGGTTGCGGTCATTTTTGCATGATTATTGTATAAGGATACAAATGTCGAATCCACATCAAGATGATTTCCTTCAATAGTCATCTCTGCTCCTCAAGCCACCAATAAATAGTTGTTACTTAGGAGCCTTGATCCAGGCTTTGTGGCTTCATCAAAAAAAAGGCCCAACAGGTGGAGAGGACCCAGGTGGGCCATGGGGACCTTCAAGCTCAGAGGGTCCTTGTTCTCCCTCCTTACCCTAGGTCCAGTCTCTCCAGGAGGCTTTTTATATAATAACTTCCTGAATCAGCGGCATAGCAGTGCGTTCATCCAACTGCTGAATCTGGGAGGCTAAGGCAAATTAAGAATCAGTGGTTTAGCTATTATCAGATATTTAGTAAAATAAATTAGATAAATTTCTTTCCATTTGCTGGTATATGTCAGTAGTTGCATAGTTCATTCAAAGATAAAGTTCACTTTGCAGGTATTGGATAACTCCAGTGTCAATCTGTGCCAAGTGAAATTGAGCTTCTTTGATTTCCTGACAGTTTTCCAAAATGGCCTCACCATTGTCTTGACCAAAAATGATGAGGCTTTATACAATTCAAGAATCTGGGCGTGAATTTTATAAGACATTCCGAATTGCCATTGGATCTCCAAGTGGCTAAGTTTGAGTGACTTCATTTGATGATGTATTAGTTGGTGAACAAGAAGCTGTAAGTAGGTTGACATTCAGGATACACTTGCTTCATTGCTAAGGAAGTCAGGTAAGAAATATAAATTAGTCAGTCTGCTAGCAATTTTTGTGGAGCGGCTATATGAATCTCCCACAAGGGGTATTAGCTCTAGCCTATAACGCTGAGACAGCGTCAGCGACATCAGCAGCCTGATTTTGGTAAAGTGATTCATCTAAGACTGAAATATTAAGGGTCATGGTTGCGTTGAATTCAAGCTCTCAGTTAATAGGGAAAGGCATATTTTGATTATTGATAAGGACCGTGTCAGGATTTGAAATGATGAGAGATTAAACTCCCTGCTTTTTATTTTGCGCCTTTCCAAATTGACTCTTTAACCAACATGAACGAAACCTTACCCTGAAGACGCCAAAACTAGATTTGATCAGGAAGCATCACGCATATGAGAATTGATAGAAACACCTTCAGGAATCTCATCCCAACTTCCAGAATTATGATAGGCGCAGCCCCCACTTATGCAGTCACAAGGACAACGCAGTATAATGAGGGCGCCGACCAGAAGGTTTTTCTGGGAGTCATAGAAAGAATCTGATTGTATGGGGCCATGAAGGTCCCTGAGGCACCATGTCCCTAAACGCCCTATAAATATTGACGCTTTGTACTCAATAATGTAGTCTATATTCGCCCCATCTTTTCGTTTTTTGACCTTTCCTCTTGTTTTCAGCTTTGAGCCCAAACTTTAAATTTCAGCAACAGTCAAGAAAATAGTTACGCCGAGAAAAGTTGTGATCACTACGGGTTACTCTGAGCTTTTCAAAGTGGAAACTTCTATCACAAACACAGGAGAATACTAGCAGTCATAAAAATCAACCTGCTGATCAGTTGAGAAGCATCACTTGATGGATTGATACCTCGTAATATGAAGTACCGCCCACACAGCTTAAAAGCTTAGAGTTTTGGGCCACATTCCAGTTCTTTATACCTTCAGTTGATTGTGATAAAAATCAACTTCAGTATAAGAATCTCAATGCTAATATTCAATAGTTTATTAAATGACAATTCCTCCATGGGTGCCTGCTTAAGCCTCTCCCATGCCTCTTTGGTGCCCTCTACCATGTGGTATCTTTATACCTCCGCCCAACTACCAGGGGGAAAACTGATCTTGGGGACCAAGTGCTATCTTGGAACTTTAATCACCCTGCTTTATCATCACCTCCTTCAGTTAGTCAGGTTGCCCATCATAAAGTCTCCTGACAACTAGGGCTTACCCAAACTTTAATCTCTCATGTTGTTGATTTCTACAACGCGGAATCCTTTTTCATCTATGACAACCAAGGGGCCATCATCAAAACTGACGACTAATCAATGAAGTCTAAGGCCAAATCACAGTGCTGGATATTATGTTTTATAGCTACCTTAAAGGCTAACTTCATCTGAAACTAACTCCTTGTGGAATCTTGGAACCAGCGCCTCCACTAAGTCATAAGATCTGATACAGATCCTACAACAACACTATCATAAGGTGGCCTCTCGTGACTAACCTCCAGTAGTGAAGGACATGAAAGGCCTAGGGGGCTCTAAGGTCCCAATGGTCCTGAGGGGCCCAAAGGACCTGAAGGTCCTCGTGGCCTTGAGGGCCCTCTGGCCCCATGTCACCTACTCCTGGAGACCCGGATGACCCTTGAAGAATTGATGTCTTGGAAGCCCTAGCCATCTTATCAGAGAAGATCTGAAAGGTAGCTAAAGGATGTAAACTCCAAGTAAATAAGTTCCCCTCAACCCTAGAGTCTCAAATGAGGCATTATTGGATTAAATGGATAATTTTAGAGCCTTCACCAATATTACCAATAGCCACATTTCCCAGCTTGAATAAACCTGCCAAGGTCTTAAGACCCATATGAACAACCTGAGAGTCAGCTTCTTCTTCAGGGCGCCGATATTTAAGCTTTAAAAAAGAAGGTTCCTCATAAGGAGTCTATCTTATCCCTCAACCAAAACTGATATGATATCCAGGAGGACCTTGAGGGCCTAAGATGACGGTTATACCAACAGGCCCCCATGACTATGCGGAAACTTAGATCTCTGGGCCTGCACTAATTCCTGCACCAACACCATCTCCACTCCTCTCATAACTAATTTTAAACCTAGTTTTAGAAAATGTCACCCCAAGCCAGTAATCATCGCCTCTTTACTATATGCCTAAAATAGTTCTATGGAAGGGTCATTGACCAGTAAAAAGTGAAACATACTCACACCTGCCTTAACAGCACCTCTCAGTAGATCATTAACCCCCACTTGAAAGAGTGAAACACCTGGGAGAGCAAGTCCGGATGGCCTTAGTCCAAGAATTTGGCAGATATTAAACCCTGGTCAATCAAAAACAAGCGTTCATGAATATCCGCCTGAATAAAAGGAAGAGCCCCATGGAGTTGGCCAGCCATTTCTATGCCCAAACGCAACCTTTAGTCACCACAAGTCGTATTACCTTGGATGACGCCATTACTGCTGTCATCTCCATGTTGGGATCTTATCCCAAGGTTCTAATGTATATGATTGGCCAAAAGAACAGTTTTACATGCATCCAAAACATTAAGGAAGCACTTTAACAAGATCTCTGCGATGACCCTACATCCTAAGGCTTACACTTTAACCTCCTCCAACTGTCCTTAGGTCTATGTGGTTAAAAACCAGAAAAATCCTTGACCCCAATGGACCTATTGCAATGGCTTCCAGCACAGTGCTAAGCCATGCTGGAAACAACTTGCTGAGGATGCGGGAAAAGGGCCTTCAGCATGAAGGATGAGGCGCTCCATGCTGACATCCCTACCACGCCTCAAGAATCATCCATAACCTCTAGATAACCTTGAGCTATCATACCTGAAGATTAAGTTTTTGTAACACTTGATATAAAAAAGAAATTTATACTGCTTACTCATTTTCTAGTGGCAATCCCGTGTATCTCACGCTACCTCCACAGTTTAGAAGTTAGTTATCTGTGTCACTGTTCAATTGATTAGGATTACAGTTCACGCCCTAGTTGACAGTGGTCCCCTGTAAAAAGTTATATTGTCCAATTTAATGAATCGTATCAGTATCACTCCAAACTTGATACATTATATTGAGTATGTCATGCTGGACCACAATGTACGCGATAGATAGGGGCCTATTCTTCCCTACCTATCCTATTTGGTTAGCTCTCTGGAAACACCCCTGCCATTGCGCTAGATAACTCGAGCTATGAACTTCTTAGATCTCAGTTTCTCAAGACTACTCCGTGGTGGTATTTTATGACAAAGAATTTATATCTCTAGTAGGACATCAGGCTCCCTTAATCTTCGAAACTTCCTGCAACTCCAAGGTGGAGGTCAAGGCCTGTGCTTGCTATTAGAGAGTGAAAGCTGAATTGACTGACTCAAGTATCACGTAAGGAGCTTTATAAGTCCAGCTGCCCTCACCTGCTGTTGATGAACAAGAGGGCATGCTGATTTACTTACCTAGGGCGACCACTATACCTCCAAAGTTCCAAATTATCGCCAATACCCAGATACATGTTAACATCCCCTTTGGATACCCGCTAGCAAATCTGAGGTCTAGATAACCCTTCCGCCAAGGAGGTTCTAACCTGTTTAAAATCTAGATCCAGCTTATGCTGTATCTTTATCAATGTTGTTGGTTAACCTTACTGAAAAACCTAGGGTAGTGATTCCAAACAGTCCCACTGCCTATGTCTGCCTCCTACCAGAAGAGGCCGTTGACAATGTCTGCAGTTTTGAGAGCTAAGGGATTTTGGATTGGAGATAACCCATCAGTGACTCTAGTCAACTTGAGTATTAAAAGAATCTCATTGGAGAACAACAGTACCAAGCTCAATAATTATTGTAGGAGTATTCAGACCTAGTACTTCAGTCTTGACCTACGACTTTGGAAAAATGAGTGAGGTCTTACATCATGTAGATACTGGGGATGCTCCCCCTTTTGGTCCCAACCTTACCAAAAAAGTAAGGTTGAAGAGGCCCAGGTAAAGGTGGAACACAAACTTTTACTTGAAGCCAGACTATTGGTGCATTTGTGAAGCCCTTAAGCCTCTCCTCTTCTACTGGTTTAGAAGAAGGATGGCAGCCATTGGGTGGTGATAAACTACAAATGGCTCAACTCCATCACCAAGAAGGACAGTTATACTCTGCCCCAAATCAACAACTCTCTCTGCCTGTCCGCCAAATTGCAGTACTTTTCCGCAATGGACCTTGCCAGTGGATATTGGCAAGTAACGCTTGCCACTAAAGTTTGAGCCAAGTGCACGCTCATCGCCAACGAAGGGCTATTCAAACCACAAGTATTTCCCAGGGCTCTTTAATGTGTCAGCCACTTTCCAACGCGCCATGGACGGGATCCTTGGGGACTTAGGGTTATCATTTGTCCACAAACCCTTGACAACATCACTGTCTTCTCAAGAACTTTCAATGGTCACATGAAACATCTTTGATAAGTTCTCATTAGGCTTAGGAAGGCTTCAATAAAGCTAAAACTTTCGAAGAGCTCCTTCTTACAACCAGAAATGAAGTTCCTTATACATAAGGTGTCAAAATATGACATCCATCCCATACCAGACAAAGTCAAAGCCATAGAAAAGATGTCACGCCCTCAGAGCCTGAGGGATATTCAGATTTTCCTTAGCATGGTGGGCTATTACCATCAGTTTTTCCCTTAGTTTGCCAACCTAGCTGAGCCTTTATTTTACCTACTTCAGAAGAACGTGCCTTTTGAGAGGTGGCTAGAACAAGAAAAAGCTTTTAATGCTTTGAGTACCTCTCTTTGTACTAAATACATTTTAGTCCTTCCACATTTTTGATCAACCCTTCTTATTATTCACAGATATGAGCAATGTCACCGTCAGGGCCATCCTAGCTCAGAATGATGGAAGTTAGATTGATCACCTAGTGTCCTATTTTAGTAAGACCCTGAGGAAAGTTAAACTGAGTTATAGCGTTACTAAGCAGAATGCCTGTATGTCTTGTTAGAAATCAAACATTTTTGCCCATATCTCTATGACACCCAATTTATCATTGTCACTTATCATCCTCCACTCTGGTGGCTCCAGCAGATGAAGGACCCAGATGGCCGTTAAGCTGGATGGGCCCTAAAATTGCAGAGCTATGATTTCACTATCATTCATCACGTGGGATATATTCACCAGAACGCTAATGGCCTCTTTAGGATGCCAGTGCTGGATGCCTTAGCCCCCAAGGAAGACTGATTGTGTGATTTAATTAGCCAACATAAACTCTGAGAGTTAGAAACTCCTGAGATCCAAGCTGAGCCCCAAAAGTTGACTGGAGATACTCAGATTAAGGACGGGTTGCTATATAAGAGGGTCAATAAGAAATGGATTTACATCCACCATTCTTCAAAAACTGACGTTATTCTAGAGGGCCATAAAAATGTGTGATATGGTGCAGTTAAGTATATTCACGAGTGGTTAAAGACATGATGCTACTGGGACCAAATGGTGGAAACCATCAAAGGGGTCCTGGAAGCTTGTATGACTTTCCAATCTCAAGGTTGGCCAATACTCATTACCAACACTCAGTGGTTGCCCCAATTGGACCCTTCAATGTTATTAGCATTTTTGTAGTAGACCCTCTTCCCACTGAGCTGCATGGCACTAATTATATCGTCCTAGACATGGACCATTTGACCAAATGGATCAAAGCGATTTTGGTCCCCGCTGCCACTGCAAAAGCCACAGCTCTCTTCCTTATTTGATCCATTTTCACCCAGCATGGATGTCCAAAATCTTTACATTTGGACAATGGGTTAAATTTTATCTCTCAGATAGTCCATGAACTTACTTAGTTTTTGGCACTAACCAAACTTTCGCTGCCCTTTATAACCCATCAACCAATGGGGCGGTGGAACGCACTAATAGATCCCTTGTCTCTAATTTGTTGAAGATGGCCACCTCTGTTCCTGATTGCTGGAATCATTCTTTACCCAGAGCTTTGCTTGCCTATAGAATAAGCTACCACCAAATTAATAAGATGTCCCCCTTTGAGACTCTATATAGATGTTCCCCCGGCTCCCACGTAGCATTCAGCCTTTGCTCAAGGCCTTTGCTCCTGAGAACTCTTAATTAACCGTGAGAGCATTAGCTAATTAGGTTGTCCAGGTTCAAGCCCTAGCCACGCAAGGCATCATCACCACCACAGGAAGGGAGACATTTCAATTTAAATTTTAGCTGACCCTCTTTACCCATTTTTCAACTAGGTGACCTCATTCTCTTATCACCATCAACTTTAAGGTCGACAGAGGAGGCTCAACGTTCTTTGGTCTAGAACATATAAGTTACATTCATAATGTGAACTCAGAGTACTCCATTGCCAAAGTCAATCAGGGGACTGTGGTGAATTGTTTGCATGGCAGGTTCCTCTGACCCTATACCCCCTCTGACAGGATCTTGAGAGAGGCGTTTTCAGGATTTGAGATGATGAGCGAGATAAAATCCCTAATCCCAAATTGAGCCTTAACAGATCAACTCTCAAACCAGTGAAAACAGAGCCTTACCCAGAAGGCGCTGAAATTATATTTGATAAGGGAGCATCACGCATATGAGATTTGATAGAAACATTTTCAGGAATCCCATCCCAACTTCTAGAATCATGATAGGCGCAGTCCTCACTTCTGCAGTCACAAGGACAACGCAGTACAATGAGGGCGCTAAACAGGCGGTCAATACAGAAGGCAGTGAAAGATCCTGATCATATGGGGCCATGAAGGTCCTGAGGCACCATGTCCCTACACGCCCTATAGATATTAACGCTTTATACTAATTAAAGTATTGTATATTCGCCCCATCTTTTCGTTTTTTGACCTTTCCGCTTATTTTCAGCTTTAAGCCCATTTTCGAACTTTGGCGACAGTCAAAAGTACTGTTATGCTGAGAAACCCATAAGGTCAAACTTTGGTTTATCTCTATATTAGATAGTACTATTATCGCTATAATTGTTTATTTAGATTACTGATCTTCACCAGATAGCCTTGGAAGGACCTGGCAGGGAGCACCAATTTTATGTTTTGTTGTTTTCTTGAAAGATTGGGACCTTCAAAAGCTACTTGATTATTAGTTAAATGTAGCTCTATCAGGGATCTCTTAGGGTTGTTCATCCCTAAAGCTTTTTAACAGAAAGTATGTTGTTGAGGCAATCTCTGTTTGTTTTGAACAGGAAATATCTTTGTATGAATACAGGCAAAAATCTCTAATGATAAAAATTAGGCAAAATTGATAATATCTTTAATGATCAGAACTTGTGGATATTTATAAGGCCATTCAAGATTCAGGATCAAATAGGATAGGCCTTGTGAGAGAATCAGGATCAAGTTAGTTATGGAGATCTCCTGATTGGCATGGCAGAATTCAAGGGCTTTTGGTGTAATTGGTCCTTCTGGGTCATGATGGCGGCTTTCAGTGACCTCTGAAAAGCAAGATCTTTGCCAAGTGAATTAGAGCCTTTGTCAGGTAAATTGGTGGATTCAAAAAAGGTTTAAAGATTTGGAACGCTCGTTCAAGAGCTTACTGTACTTATCAATTTTGATATCTATCAGATTGGCAGAGCTTCACTGGTTGTGTTGTAAATCAGTACGCATTAGAATCTCACACATATCAGCACAAATACCATTATTCTGACAGCCCTCAGACAGACCTTTAGCTTTTTAGGTAATTCATCTGCCTGAGTATGAAGCATAGTTAATGAGGCACAATTTGTGCCTTATCTGCCTACAGTAATTACTTTAAGACTTAAGTCAGGCTGTTAAAACAATATTAATAAGGTGTAAACCACATTCCAGGCTACTAGCGCAGCTCCAGCAACTTTTACATGAGCTCCTTCTCTGGCATATGCTCTTGTAAACCCCAACCCTTTGATGTCAATATCAATCTCTTGACAGTTTTATTGCGCTATAAAAGGGCCAAGTGCTTGATAGTTATCATCAAGTGAGCCCTATTAACATGCCCATGTTTGATAAGAAGGAGAACATTTAAACCTTCATGCAGCTTTTCAGAATTACAATGATGAACGAGGATGACTGGGCCAAAAAAGTCATGTTAATGATTTTATTTTGAGCTCAGTTACCTAAGAATTGATCATACTAAAGATTTGTGAAGAATGAATGTCTTATGCTAATTCCATAAAGACTATTATCAACAAGATTGGTGGAGTAGAACTTTTCTGATTATATGTAAAACTGCCTTCATCGCCATATCATTTAGAAAGGTAAAAAAGTTCTAGATTTCACCAACGTTTTCAAAATGAATCTCAGATGCTGTATAAGCCAAGGTTCCAAGTCATTAGATGCTCAAACTGTTTTCTAACATGCCTGTTAGTCTTATAAGGAATCATATCAACCTATATTACCCATACTGAATAGTGAAAACACCTTGAATTAAATGGTCAATTATTTTACCTCTGCACCATCACTTTTACCATGATTAATAAAAATGACAATGATTGCCAAATGGGCCAAAATCTAGCCTAGCTATCCTAAAAATACTCAGTATCTACTAAGTGACATCTACTTAGGAAGAAAATTTGGGAAAACCTTCTCAGAATAGAAAAGGGATATTATTCTTCCACTAAAAGTTCAGTAGTCTCTTTTGATGTCTGGAATTGGAATGAATGTCATCTCAAAGGCATGGTTGGAAGAGTCAGGATGCTTCAGCATCAAATTTTGTAAAGTAGTTTGGATTGTGCGTTAGTTAAGCCTCCACAGCCACAGGAGAGTACAGAATTATCATCTAACCTGAGAAAGATGACACTCAATATACTTTCATTAAATTTGTTAAAGAACCTAATTTTAAGTCATTTTTTGTTCAAAGAAGACTATAACGCTATGGCCAAAAATTAAATTTCCCCGCTGACACGCTTAATAAAGATTATGTGGCTTTTCTACAGCTTGCACCCCATACTGGGTTATGATTTTTTAACTTATCCCTTGCAGTCCTCAATTCAGTAGGACTTTGTCCCGCCCTCCCAAACAATCCCAATACTCACATTTTCTATTATTTAACTTATGTGCAAAAGTGGCATCACCCAATTATATATCAGAAAGGATGTCAGCGCGCCTTTTTTGTCAAGTAATTTTTTAGATATAATGAAATTACGCTGCAATCTGGATGAAGCTTTATTATGGCACCTGGAGACCAAGCCCTTGTGTAATACATATTGATTTAAATTACCTGAGGTTTTATATGGTAATTTTTTTCTCCATCCGCCAATCCAATTGAATCCTGATGCTGCCTCCAAGGTTTATCATACTAACCAGGAAAAATTAAGGCGCCATTGAAAAAACTCTAACTATTCCCTAATCTAACTTAAAGGCATCAACTAATTTCCTCTTTTTATGTACTGACGGTGACTAGTGAAGTAACAAGCAATGGATGTGAGCCTTTCAGTTTTGGGACACACTGAAAAAGTATGTTAGAATTAAAATCATCAAAAGACCCTCTGAGATCAACCCACCAGTTCATTCCTTACTGGTGACATTCCTAGATTATGGGTAAATGAAGAATAGATTAAAATAACATTTACTGGCATGAAGGCCAAAACTTCTCAATAACTTATTTGACCCCCGCTTATTTTTGTTTCAAGATGTTTGGTCAAGTAAAGGGAAGCGTTGCAATCTGGCCTGACCAACCTTACAATCAAGTTATTTGTTTACTTACTCAATTGTTATTTTCTAGTTTAAGATTGAGAATTAGATTGATATTGCATTTCCACCAATGGTGTTTCTATTGTATCTTGATTATTATAAGTAGCTACGTTTGTTGGGCACCATTGACATTTATAAATATTAAAAAAGTTACAATCAATTCCTTGACACCCCGCTGGTGCTAAACCCTAAAGCATCAATTACTTCAATCTACCTCGCCTTCAGGGCCATGAAAATCAATTTATTTAATATCAAAGCTCCCTTTTCCAAAGCACCTCAGAAATGCATCATTATAAATGAGTTTATTATACTCAGCCTTGCCCCTCATTGTTGTAAAATTGTTGTTTTTTTGTTTAAATTTATTATCAGCCATTCCTTATGTCTTATTACTTGCCTTAGTTTCCCTGTCTTTCCAGAACAGCTATGCAAATGCTTAAATATTTCTTAAGTGCAGTTTGGTTACCAAGTTTTTGGAACAAATAAGTATCTGGGTTTTAGAAGGTTGATAAGGAAATGATTGGTATTTCAAGATGATCTTTTTTACTACTTGCTGACTAAACCTGGTACAAGTGTAAAAATTTATAGGTTTGATTATTATTGACCAATAACCCCTATAAACTTATTACTTGCACAGGTTCAGTTTTTGTGCAATTTGTCCACGTTCTATAGTTGTTTATATAATTGGTTGATAATAGTATGATGACTATTATCTGTAGTTGAATGGAAGTTGTAAATCTTGGCTTAACGCTTGGCCAGTATTTCTTCTCAAAATACTTGTGATGTCTTGAAATAGGTATTCTTTCCCTCATACCATCTAACCCAATCTTCTCTTAGATACCCGTTGATGGTTTCTCCAGGTTGACACACAGTCAGCAACAATCCCCAATTTGTGTCCATTTCTTCTCTGGATCTCCACTCAGATCCTTACTCTTTTCCTTAAATAGTCTCCCAATTATTGCACACAGCGTTGATATCTCTAAGAAAGAATAGAACAATTGGATGCTGATAAAGTTACTAAGCTGGTATATCTACTGTATACTCTGTACTACTTAAAACTATATGCCGATAAAAACTATATTACTTTATTGGTGAATTCTAGGGAATTTATAGTGGGAGATTTGGCGCCCAACCCTCAGTTGACACCTCTTTGATAAAACGGCAGCTGTTGCCGTTGAATCACCCATCCTCGTCTCAGCAGCAATGGTCTTCCCCATCCTGGCTAGGATTCCATCATTGGACATCCTCAAGACCTAGAACAGAGAGTCAAAAAATGTGTCCCTAGCGTTTTCATTTCAATCCAAGTGAACCAACCATATTTGGCAAGTGACCTGCTTAGGTAATGGAACTTGGTACCCATTAAGGCAGGTTACAAAACAACTGATCAATTCACTAGTTGCAGGTGGCATCACTCACCTTGCAACTTACTCCTTACATTCCCAACCATTCAGTGATGAAACCCAACCAATCCCAATTGGTACACAGATAGTTAATCACTATCAGATGCCCCTATTTTGTCAGCAACTTTGCCCGATGAGATCTTAAGCATTTGTCTGGATTGATCCCCAATGGATCTGATCAGTCGAATATCCTAAAATCCCCCAAACATAGTTACCTCAAAATTAGGGTCAACTGATTTTCAACTCACCTCGCATTAGGGAATTATCCCCTAGCGATTCCTGGTAATCTAAACAGCTGGGAATATGGTCAAAAATCCCAACAACATCCAAGAGAATACATATTTGAGTAAGCTCCAAAGACAATATCAATACTAGATACTTTGGTAACAAACAAGGTTCTATGAACTTGCTCATTCTCTTGACCTATGTAACCTTATGCTGAAGATGAATTCCATTGATAGAGCGGTGGGATAGTGGATTGGTAAGGTGTAAGTCTTCAAATTCAGATTAACATATTGCCCAATGTAATGGCCTGGCAACAACTCAGAAGATAGCTCATCTGGGCTGAGGTTCAATGTGGTGGCAAATACTCTGCTCATCCTCTAGCCACACTGTATGGACCCAAGGAGTAAGCACTTAACGGCGGTTAGCTCATACAGGCATCTCTTATGGTGACCAGTAATCAGGTCAAAAAGTGGAAAGATTTGCAGGCCCAAATTATCCTTTAAAATCACTTCTCTCCTTCTGAGGTCAGTAGTCTGTGGCTTATGGTGCATTGTTTGTATAGATCAATGTCTGCGAAATATTGTACATGTTGTTGGCCAACCTGAATTTAAAACTTAATCAGTCAGATAATTTATAATTAAAAAATATTGAGCAAAAAAGTAGTTTTATTCAAGAATGGCCTATCTGGTGAGGGACTCCTCAAACGGTGGGTACACAGGATGGGGAAACCAGAAACGAGATAGAATTCTAACTTAGAGTGTTGGAATAGGGACTACCAGAATATAAACCAAATAAAAGAGTTCAAGTTATATATATACATTAGGTTTGGAAGCTCAAATGTTTCCCATATTATTCAGGCAGGATTGAGACCTAGGTTCACATAATTTTATATAGATAAATTATAAAATACTGCATTTTATCAATTCTATAATAGTGGAATGTGACCACCATTCCTACTAGATCAATTTTATAGGAATCAATGAACAAAGTACATTTTGTTGCATTACCCTAAATAAGGGAAAGCTGTCAGCTCCCTGGATCTTAGAAAATGTGAAAGGAAATTCTTATAGTGGGAAACCTTTCTTGCAATGGGAGGTAGGGGGAATATCAATCAGAAGTTTAATGGTTACAGAAAGCATTAACACTCTCCTTGGAGGTCCACTCACAGTAACAAGAGTCCTCAACTGCCAACAGTATGACTTTAAACACCCAACCTCCCCCTCCACCATCATAGGCCAACAAAAACTGATGGGAAAGGCAATGGGTTAGTTTTACATAATAATGATGGCCCTATCCCTATCATTAAGTTGGCAGGAACCCAAGCTCATTAAAAAATGGGAAGTTAGAATAATGTAAAAAACAAGGTTTTCAAGACCTTTCCCATCATCTTGACCTATATAACCTTATGCCAGAGGAGAGTTGCCTCAATCAAATGGCAGAATAGGTATATGTCATGATCTCAGACATTAAATTCAGATTGATTAGATATTGTTTAGTCTAAGGGCATGATGGCAACTTGAAAATAGCCCATCTGGGATGAAGTTTAATGTGGCAGTGAATATTCCACCCATCCTCTAGCCACCTGTATGGACCCAAGGAGTATGCACTTACTGGCATTACACTCTTACAGGCGTCTCCTTTGGTGGCCAATAATCAGGTTGAGGAGCGGAAATTTTTCAGGCCCAAATTAATCCATCAAAATGACTTATCTCTTTTTAAGTCAGAAGTCTGTGGCTTATAGA
Source organism: Massospora cicadina (assembly GCA_022478985.1). Taxonomy (NCBI): domain Eukaryota; kingdom Fungi; phylum Entomophthoromycota; class Entomophthoromycetes; order Entomophthorales; family Entomophthoraceae; genus Massospora; species Massospora cicadina. The sequence continues at coordinate 4,444 of JAKSZP010000797.1, read as the reverse complement.
GCATCATTGGTGATATATTAATGTCTGCAAAGATCTGTATGTGTTGTTGGCCAACCTGAATTTAAAACTTAATCTGCTAAATAATTTATAATTAAATATATCTATTGAGCAAAAGTGTAGAATTTTTCATGAATAAACTATCAGGCAAGGGACTCCTCAAATGTTGGGAAAATGGGATGGGGAAATCAGAAATAAGATAGAATTCCAACTTGGGAGCATTGGAATAGGGACTTTCAGAATATATAATAAACCCCATCTAGTACTAAAAAAAAAAAAAAGAATATATAATAAACCAAAGAGTTAAAAGTATGAATATACTTTAAGCGTGGAGGCCTAAAAGGTTCCCTTATCATCCTGGTGGGATCAAGACCTAAATTCACAAAATCTTATATTGATAAATTACAAATACTGCGGATCATCAATTTGAGCCAGCAAAATATGACCAACATTTCTACTATCTTGATTTTGTAGGAATCAATGAATGAAATCCGTTTTGTTGTGACTTTGGTATGCTAAATTTGTTTCCATTAAAGTCTTGTAAAAACAACTTGGAATTAATCCTTTTTTCACACTTTTCTGTCTTCATATGGATTATCTGTTGTTAAATATGAACCAACAAGTGCATCTGAATCTGATGTTATTTTGTTTTTATTTAACCGAGGCAAGCCGACCAGGGGACAGGCATTACCGAAAGAAAGAAACGACATGAAACCTGAACAGGGTCAACTCCATCAAAAGTTTTTCCACCTCCGGATCGGGACTCAAATTTTTCTGTTTACGTCATGGGTAAGGTTTTCGTGTTATTAGACCTACTAACCGCCAATAGCTTCCTTTGGCTGGCACCCCGATCGATGTGCGAAGGGCGGGAATCGAACCCGCAACCTTCAGGTTGGTAGCCGTACGCCCTTACCGACTCGCCTTCCACCCCCCAGATGTTATTTTGTTAATTCCAACATTCACCATAGTTAAAATTAGCTTACTATCCCTAAGGTAATATAATCCAATAATTTTACATGGCTGCATATAAAAGATTGTAGATCTTTTTAAAAAATAAAAAAGCATAAATAATGTAATTATAAAATTAATATCTAATAGTATCTATAGGGCTGCTTTTTTTGTAAAACAAAGAAATTAAATTGTTTATTTTTTAGAAAAAAGACCTTAAAGTAATAAAATGTTAGAAAAAAGCTTAGATATAGTTAATATATTATTTATTTAATAAACAAAAATTAATAAAGACTTAATTTCAGACATTTTGTATTGTCATTTTAGCTTTGATCTGATATTAAATATATAATAGAAGATAGCATAGGTTCCTAAGATATTAGATTTACCCTTAAATTATATATCCTACATTAAAGTGTGATTCCATCCCTTATCATTAACATATAGAATATTGTTTAAAGTTTTTTGTTTATATTGAAAAATTTACAACTAAATTATTTGCATCTACCTAATGTCATAAGTTGATACATAAGTCAAGAAACTTGTAAAATTGTTTATTTTTTAAAGTTCAAGAATTTTAAGTTTCAAATGATAATTCCTCTGCACCCTGAAAACCAATTGTATATAAAGGATTATGTTTCAATTTTGTTGTGCATTCAACATTTTACTAAGTATATCAAGGTCTTCAAGAGTTCTGGTTTGGGTCCCAATCAATGGTACTTAAGCAATTTCACTTTGCTATTTTATAGTTTATTTAGTTCTTTTTTACTTATAAAACCATTACATATATATGCCTTTTGTTTTTTGATTCATTTAATCTTTGGTGGGGTTTAATATTATATTTTCACTAAGTGAAGGCTTGTTTTTTCTACATTAAACAGACCATTACACTCTTCTTCTAAACACACCTGTGATGAAAGGAAAAATGGGGTGATGTAAATGCTGACCAATATTTCAGTAGTTTAAGAAATAGCTGTCAGAAATCTCTAAAAATGATGAATTTAGAGTTGAACTGTGGTTGCAGCTCCTACTTCAATGCTAAGGTGGGGGCTGTCTGAAAGTAATTTTTGTATAAGTCATACTTTATATAGAAAAATGAAGCCATTTTAAGATTACAGCACCTTTGTGACTCATTCTTACTTTATTATGTTTGCATATTGCAACATGGTCTACCCCATCTTTCTCTTGCCCTTGATGACCCTGTCAGAAGTAGAGGCTGTACGCAGGGATCTGAGTTTTCCATGTACGCTTCCTCTCACCCATTATTATTATTATGCTAGTTAGTGGACTCTTGAGGACATCTTTTTTATTGGTAATTAAGATGACAATGTCATGGTTTGAAAAAAAGATGGATTTAAAAACTTTATTCTTGAACTTAGTACTTTGTCTAGAAAGTGTACATATTGTTTTTATTATATAGGTCCATCACTATTTTATGTCCTAAATCAATTTAAATTAGCTTGTATTATATTGGCTGCTTCTTCAATGTCTTGGAAAAAGATCAATATTATCAATATATTTATCCCCATTTCCAACTAATGGTATAATATTTAAGTCACCTCTGTCAGGGAAACTGGAGCACAGGAGGTCGCTGGAGGGAAAGATACAGGCCAAAGGTGACACAACAAGGCCAAGTGACCCAACAAAATGAAGGGACGTCCTAAACGATCAGTATTGTGTTTACAAATAGATCTGTGGAACGAAATGCACACCAAACTGGCCACAAGCATCAGGGACATAAGGCCCTGGGAGCTGGAAAGGGTGGCGAAAAATCTAGGGCAAAAGGCAGTGAAATAGGAGGAGGCGGAGCCCACGGCATAGGTGTAAGTCTTGGGGAACGTCCTTTGGCTCTCAAATGAGTCATCTTCCCATTCCTGAATAAAAAAACAGCAAAGAGGATGGCGGTACCCCTCATCACTCAGGGCGACCTTGCTCACGTAGCAGATGAGCGATGGGTAACAGCGCGTCCGCTTCAGATCCCACCCCAATACCCACACTTACCTCAGCAGAACAGTTGCAGGGAATTAGTGAAATCTGTGCCGAGATTATCAAACTGAAATTGGCCAGATCTAATTCATCTGGCAATCTGGCTGATGCCCAAAATTTGAATGGTTGTAAAAGCATGAAGAATGAGATATTAGCCATATTGACGATGGTTCCAATTTAATCTCCAGACCAGTCAAACAAATATTGGCCACTATCAATGAGGGTTCAAAGCCCTCAGATAGTAATTTGGGCATTGCACCCAATGTGCTGCTATTGACTGAATGAATGGTTAAATGACCAAGCGCGGGCAGGTTGGCTGTCCCATACCTGTTCCCAACCAAATGGTCCCATCCCTATAAGTGATAGCCTTGGGGGATTCCCATCACCTGTCAGGCCAAATGCTGTCATGCTAATTGTCAGAAATGTAGTCAAGCCCTGGTTTGGACATTTGAGGTTGAACTGACATAGACTCGGCCCGCTGCCAAATTTTGCAATGTCAGTTCCCAAAGAATAAACCCCCCATTCCCAAACAATTCGCTGGTTAGGTCAAATTTGTTGGGCCCCAACCCCACCCTGTCACTACCCAATCGACTACTATTTAATCAGTTGCATGGCACTGAGAAAATTGTTAGTCAATTTTCTTACTTTTCTTTCCCAATAAATTTTTATTAAAAAAACAAATTTTCTTTATTTTCTATTCTAACTGCATCCCAGATGGCATTTCCCTGGTGGTCTGTCGCCCTGCACTCCAGGTGGGCTTTACCAATTCTTTTGGTCACCATGACTCCCTCTATCATTTATTGGGCCCAGCGAGTCAGATACTTTTGGTCTTACAACCCTGCTCTTATAAATTTCTGACAACAATATATGGGGATTTTATGGCCCTATGTACAACAATGGATAGAGAGACCCCATCTCCCTATCACCCCCAATGAGTTGGCATCTCAAACCAAGAATCTCATTGAGACTGTCCCAGTAATCCCACCTCCTGCAGTTAGAACTACTGAGTTGGGAATGGGTTCAGTGTGGTTTGCCATTGGGACACTCCTTACCCTGTTGTTACACCACCACTTCGTGGTATCACATTTCCTGGCTCCATATCAAGTCATACAGTCAGCAATGCCTCTAGCATTCTTGCTTGCTTTTTGGGTGTTCACACATCCTGACTGGCAGGCTGGTCTAAACTTCTTCTTCCGTTTCCATGACATAATTGACCAACTATTACTTCCAGCCACTGCCGCCTTGATTTTGAATTAGGCGCCACAGTGGTTACCCTCTACCAGATGAACGTACAATCAGTTGTATGTTGTCTGTTGTTCATTTGGTCACTTTCTGACTTCAGGAGAAGCATCCTCTCTATTTTGGAAAACTTTCTTCAAGCCACCCAAGATGTGCAGATTGAATCTTCTCTTACTTCCTCTGGCCCAGGAAAAGGATCAAGTATTTCCTCCCAAGAGATCACTAATCAGGTTCTCAATGCTCTCACTGAAGTACAAATGTGGACAACAATTGC
>JAKSZP010000796.1:0-30908 GCA_022478985.1 Massospora cicadina | reverse complement strand
TGGGATAGGTCCCAAGTCAGTTTTGACTGGAGCTTGTGTGCAGCGATTGGGTGAGATCAAATCTCCCATCAGATCCTTGGATTGAGTGGCCCGCTCGGCATGGGCTTCCCAATCTGATTGGATGATGGATTCCCAAGTCACTTCCACCAAGAAGGTCTCCATGTCCTCCTGGCGTTGTGAGTGTGGGATGGCGGTGATGGCCTTGGCTGCTTCCCTGGCCGCGGCCCTATGGGCCTGCTTGGCCTTCTTCCACTCCTGTGGGGAGATGGGCTTTACCAATAGGTAGCACTCTTGTGCTCCCCATGGGAAAGCCTCCTTGGTGCTTGCGGTTGGTTCGTAGTGCGCCTCTCCGCTGGCCATGGCTGCCGAGGGGTGCTCTTGGAATGTGACGCCCTCCTTGATGGGGCATGCATGCGCCTTATGGCCAAACGTGTCACAGTGGGTGCAAATGGGGGGCGCGCTGTCCACGGTTACCTGGAATGGGTGGGTGGTATGCCCTGTGATATCAATAAAAGTGGAGTGCGGGATCTGGGTTAGGTCCTTCGCGATCTCCTCAGTTGGGGTCAGAACTGCAATGGCTTTACCGGTGCACAGGTGCGGCATCAGCGTGAAGCATTGCATTTTGAAAAATTGTATTTTTCCATATACAGCGAGACCATCTTTCAGGTGTTGCTCCAAAATGTCAGGCTTTACTGTAGTAGGCAAAAAGTCAAATGTGAGGAAAATTTGGTTTGATTTTGTCCATCTGGTGCATTTGGTTTCATTGACCCATTGCCCTTTGGGGAGGTTGACCACTATGTGCACCGCTGCAGCCTCGTCTGCTGCTATTTTGCTTTTAAAACCTAGGTCCAGCCAACCGTGCAACATGGAGTGAGGTGCAACGTACACCACGGTCAGGAAAATTTTGTGTACATCTTCACAAAATTTTTCCCATAAGGCCGTTTTTTGGATGTCCAGATACACACGGACTCCAAGTTTCACCGATGAAAGTGGCTGGGAGTGTGGCGTATTGATGTACTGGTTGCATCATGCTTGCCATGCGAGTATCTATGGGGAAATTGTGACTGCCAGTTTTTGAGATTTTTGTCTATTCTTCTCGATTCTCCGGGGCATTTTTGAATGTTGGAGGCCGTGAGCCTTCTGCCTGCTCCTCTTACCTTGCTTGCCCAACTGCTCCCTGACATGGGCGCAGACTAATCTCCTCTGTGATATTATCAAACTAGATTTAGTCTTGAATTGAATAGGTTGCAAAAGTGTTTGCAACGAGAAAGAAAAGTTTTTTTAGTAAACACCAGGATACCAATTGGACGAAATCTAAAAGTGAAACAGGATCCTTGGCAGATGGATTTTCTCAATTGCATCTTATTGTAACGCAGACAATACAGGCACCAAAGGATTTAAAAAAGTACGTGTTTCTCCTTATGTCAGACTAAAGGAAGGAGCTTTTTACCTGGTCTAGGGGAGGCCAGGCAAGGGGAGGTAAGGGTAAGGATTGGGAAGACATGAAGCTCATGTCTAAAACCTTTCTTTCACTTTGATAAATGAATTGAAGCTGAATTTTTGAGTTCTTTAATTTTACAAAAAAAACCCACTCAAATAGAGCCCAAAAACAATGTCATTATGATTGACGCCTGCTGCCCCAGTGTGGGTGGTGGTGCGCCGCCTTCTGGCGTTCTTTGGCCGCCTCCAAAGCATGCCTGGGCTGTCTCTGCTAGCCTTCCCAATGACATTGGGCATTATGTCCCACCTAAGAACTTATCCCACTATCTTGCGACTTTACAGGCAGTGCTCTGGAGCCCTTTGGTGCTCCCTCAGAGCAACCTGTGTTTTGGCCTCCAGGTCAAGTATGGTAATCTTTTCCCATACGTGAGTGTAGCCATCATTGAGATGGCCATGGCAGTTTAGAAACCTGCCAGATTTATTTATTTTTACCCTTTTAAGGGCTATTTTGACTTAGGCTTTGGGTCTGAGGCCCAGGCATTGGCAGCAGCAAAGATGCCAATCATTTTCAAAATATCCCTATCCCTATCATTCACACATGGCTCCTGGTGGATGCCACTCTTATGGTTCAATTTGCCAGGTTCCCCTCCCATTTTTCCCAAGAATGCCTCCACCACAAAATCACGGAGGGATTGGCCATTTATATTGCAGACCCTGTGCTTCAATTCGTGGTTCCCAATTGGAAAGATCGCTTAGAAGGGCCGCTGGCCTTTGTGACAATCCATTTATTCCATCAAGTACCCATCTCACAATTACTCCCCACACAGTGATCATATCCACCCCTGATTACCCATTTTGGGCATGTTTTGAGAATGGCCACACCATTTGCCCCTTGCGTTTTGAGCTTGATCACTCAAATTGCAAGTGCCCTATGGCTTCTGCCTCTGCCACTTCCGCCACTTCTCCCTCTGACATTGGGTCAGCATTTGGGTCAGCCCAATTTTTTGAATGGAGGAAATTACTCCACCCCCAACCTTGGTAAATTCTGGCTCCACTTCCAAGGTGGCAGCCAAGCAAAATTTAACAGATTTTAAAAACTCAAGCAATTTGACTGGATTATGGAATCCTGAGCCAATGGCTGAACCAGTTTCAGCTGAGCAGCCATGGTCAACAGTGCACAGCCAATCAGTTGCTGCTGCCCCTCCAATTCTAGTGGCTGGGCTGGCACTAGCCAATTTAAATCCGTTCAAAAGCTCAAATGGATTGATAAAACAGATTGTGCTTATAATCTTTAGCCTGGTTTCCCTTAAAGGAATCTTTTGTTGAACATATTGATTTGCGTCCACGCCATTTTTGGCCTAAAAACAGTTATCTGGTATTTAAAAATATAAATAAAATGGCAGTGAAAGCAGGTGCTGCCCCTGCCAACACTCTCCTCCATCAACATCTTCATGGGGCGATGGATCCCCTGTTGAGGGTACTCCTATCCTCAATTTCCCTCATATGTTTGAAGAAAATAAAAATATAAATTTAAAGAGCTTGCTTTTGGTGTGAGTTGCGCATGCATTGATGTGACAAAAAATTCAATGTTCAACCCCAATTATCCCCAAACCTGCCAGCGCATCAAGTTGTTTACTTGTGTGCCTGCTTTAATCACTTTTTCTGAGCATCAACTCACTCAATACATTGAGGTGATGGATACCGCCAGCCTTTTTAATAAAGATAACCTCCAGCTCTAACTCCTTATGTCGCATGCTGCTGATGCCCCAACCCCTATGCTGTCCGCCATGGTCCACCAGCTAAAGCGGTCTCCAGACAAAAGCTTCCCCAAAGCTTCCTCACCTTCTGATATGGCTTCTTAGGATTTTAGCTGAGGTGTCATATTAGGAATTTTTTCATTTCTAATAATCCCTTTGTTTGGCCCATTTGCAAATAAAGATGTGTGGCGGCTCCCCCTCTTTGGGTTGGGCACCACTAGTGCATAAAAAAGAATCTCATGTCTATGATTAGTTCAGAACTTGTACTTTAATTATAGTATAGAAGATGTAAAGATTTACCATAGTAGTTCTCCCAACATGTCTACAAGTCTGAAGAACTTTGGCCCTTCTCACACCTCAACTTGAGCACTTTAAAGTGTGGCACCAATAGATGTAACCAATGATGCAGTCTGTTCTAAAGTAGCCGGTTGAGGTTCCAAAGAGGATTTATTTGTGAAGTCAGGGTCTAAAGCTGTGTGGAATACTGCAACCAGAACTTCTAAAGGAAGTCCTAGGCCATGAAGCTTAAACAGAAAGGAATCAACATATGGTCAGATTTTAGGATTGCACTCCTAAAGTAAAAAGGTGAGCTGATCTTGAAACTGGGGCTTTAATCACCATACATCAAGGTGATCTATGACATGGAGCGTCCAGCCTGGTTGGATTTACAAAGGATTCTAGCCCCTAGTGGTGGGCATCACCCTCTACCGTTCAGGAGAATAGACAATCATTAGGAATCCATAAAGGAAGATTAAATTGCATTGTTTACAAATAACTAAATTAAGCAACTCTTACAAGGCGTCCAAGACTTTATTTGCTTCCTCTGTGGAGGGGTAAAGACAACCTCGCCCTCACTATATAGGGTAAGCCTATATTTAAAACATGGAAAAATGAATTTTGAGTCAGAAAAATTCAACCACCTCTGCATGGAAGCAAAAAACAAATTCACAGATTGACCACACAGAGAACACAATAATAAGCACAGTGTGCAAGGTCATCAGTTATAGTGAAACCATTGCATCACTTACTTAAAAAAGAAGAGTGGAAAAAACTGATACTAAAGTCCAGTAAATTATAACATGGAAGCTGTAAATAAGCTAAGATTAGCCTGTCAGACTGGATATATAGACAACTAAAGACAAGAATAATATATTTATAGCCAACCACAGTACTTTATACTTACTAGGGATGGGAAAACTGGTACTGATGCCTTACAACTAAAAAACTAACACCAAAGAAAAGTCAAGCAATAGTGGTGGCTGAGGAAGAGGATTTGAGAGGCAGAATTCGCAGGCACAGACTGCACTGTGGGAGAATCTCTGAAATCAGGGAAAGAATTTGTGAAAAACTTTAAAGATTAACAAAGCAGTATGGGACCACCTTAATGAGCAGGGTAAGATCGCAATGATTTGGAGTATTAGGAATAAGAGACATTTATAGATAGTAACTATAACGATATTTCTTCAAGAAAAAGTTCAAAATCATGGTGATACTTGAAACTATGGCCTAGTAATTGCGAAGATAGGGTATCATGACAATTAAGAAGTATAGTATTTTTAGACAAGCTAAGATATAAAGGGGTTTTTTGGAGTGATTTTATTATTAAGCTAAAGATAAAAAAATTGTCAAACAACAGAACCTGCTGGGGACAGCTGTCTTAAAACCATATTGGTGGGGGACGAGGGGAATTGTGTATAAATGACAGAGAATTCCTAATTAGTGAGATCTTAACGGAGCTACACTCCATGGACTCCCAATAAATATTCAGATACAGAATAATGGGTCAGATTACTATAAAAAATTAATCATAAACTTATTTCTCTCATTTTTACTTCTTTCAAGACAGCGATAATCTGTTTTGGTGACTGACGGGCTGCACCCAGGGATATAGGAGGTAGGAGAAATTTCATTATGATTGAACGAGTTAGGCACACCCAAATTTACTAGAAAGGGATTGGCCCATCCTTTAGTGAGTCAGAAGGCTGTACGGCTATTATGGACTTGAGCTTTATCAAATGACTCAACTGCATTTAAAATTAGCTTACGCCATTGAACAGAACTCAAACCACATTATGGGATATTATGAACTTAGGGCAATGGCATACTACCTTTGGGTGAAACCTCTGGCCTCCGTCGCTACCTTACACAGCCCCTAAATACTCTCCACCAACTCTTTGGTTGTAGGAAGGATTAATAGGAGAAACTTTTAAGAGTGGGCTGTAACCCACCGCTCATCCACAGAATGGACTATATAGCCCTTGTTGATGAGTGGAGAAACAGCCTTTTTGGGAATCTTCATGATTCTGTAGGATATATCTAACCTGTATAGATGCAGGGTTTGCTCTTCAGGTCTTACATAGCCTTAGGTTCGAGTATGAGAACTACTTACCCTATGCAAGTTCAGCCATCATTGAAATGGTCCAGACAGTGTTAAAGCCCTCCAGTTTGATAAATTTTCACCCATTCAAGGAGTACTTCATCTGGGATTCTTTATTAAATCCCATGCATTGGTTGCGGCAAAAACTCAGCTAGTTTATAAAAAACGCTCTCATTCCAACCACCTAAACTTGCCTGCCTTTGGATGCCACTCTGGTGGTCCAGTTTGCTAGCCTGCCCAACTATCTATCCCTTACAAACTCTGCTAGAAACTTCTGGGAGAATTTGGTCACTTGCAGCACCAAATCCACCATCCAGTTTATGGTTACCAATGTGGCCATCCACCTCTCAGGGCCTCACGCCTTTTAAACTATCCTCCCAGTGCTATTAATAGAGGCCTGCAAACGTCCCAATTGGGGGTCTGTCATTGACTCAAAAATTATGCCAATTTTCTGAGATGTCGTATTTCCTCAGCTGTATGACGAAACTCAAATCATGATGCTTTTAGGACAATTTACATGTTCACGTTGCAATTTTGCCCCTAAAACCTTCTCAATTTTGAGAGTACTTTGCCACTATTAGTCCTAGCAATAGGTCATGGTCTTATTGGTTCAAGGGCTGAGCTGAGGTAGAAAATAATTAGCTTCAGGAATTGCGCGCTTAAAATGTGGCCAGGAGATGCACTAGAGGTATAAAGACCAACTCCTGGCCTAATAAATGATCATTCAATAATATTCTCAAATAAAGATATCTTTTCTTATTCTCTTTATCTGGTTTATTATCAGAGCTTTTCTTGAATAGTGTTGAAAAGATGTTAAATCAGAAATCTCAGCTTTTAAATTTGCCTGCCTCAGTAGAAGTTCCAGAAATTTTAGGGAAAATTAAGCCCAAGATTGACCAGAAGAGTCGATGTTGGTTAAATATAGCTAGTGAGCTTCTGAATGGTCAAAATACTGTAAGACACTGGCTAAAATAGAGTATCTTCCGGCTAAACTTCTTTCTAATTAGACATTCAGGATTTAATTTTTTAAGTGAGCGATCCTTGGGTTTAACATTCCCCTTCCACTAGTCATCCATCAGCCGCCTTCCCAATACCATGGTTCATACAGCCCCAACCACCCAAACTTGGCTCACGTCAAGTATGAATACACCTTCTTCATAAGCTTTAGGGTAAACCGCTCAAAGCTTAATTGTTCCTCTATCTTGTTACTGGAGCAGCTTCTGCCCCTCCACCCTCTGGTGTTAGCCCACTTCTGTACCTCCTGAGATTTTCAAGTGGGGTTTGATCCTCTCTCTGTAAGTCTTGGGGGCACCCCTTGCATCTCAATAGGGAGAAACATACTTTGTTTCTATTTATACAAGGATGGCTGACCAGGGGACAGACACATCCGATATGTAGGGAAGAGGAAAATGGGAAACAGAAAAGGGAAAAGAGCGCAAAACAAAGGAAATCAAAAATATGACTTGGCACACTTGGGTGTGGCTGGGGGGCCACGGGTGGTGGGTGACTAGACCTTAAGTGGCATGGCAGCTCAGGGGCTAGTAGGGTGTACCGCCTATGAAGACTGTGAGGTTTTCAATGTCATAGCGAAGGAACCAGATTGGAATCCAGTTGCCCATCCGTTTCTTCCATTTGTGTTGGAGTGAGCCAAACAGCCAGGCTTGGAAGTGGTCGGCCAAATGGCTGTGGAACCTGATGATGGCTTGGTTGAAATTGTGGAGGATCCCGTTGAAGGCGTCGAGGGTAATTGTGTGAATGGACCATATTGCAATGCTCACAATTAGAGCCCTTAGTGTCTGGGGGATAGGCGAGGCCATGTTGAGTGCCAGGATATCGCGGGATAGTCGGAATTTAGTTGTAGGTGATTGTTGAAACAAGTGCATCACGTTGGCCCAGATATGCGCGATGGCGGGCACTCTTCCAGGCGGTGTGCTAGTGTGTTGGGTCCGCCACAGATGGCGCATGTCTTGAACATTGAGAAAGTATGGTCGGCTGTTCTAAAAATATGGCGCATGTATCGCCACACTGTGGAGCACACTTGTGGGGATAAGAGGGGGCAGGTGACGAGGTCCCACACCTGCTTTTGGGTGCGCAAGACATATGGGACGTCTTGGTAGTCTAGGTAGTCAATCCGGGAAATAGGAAAGGGTGGTAGTGGGGCAGGCGCGTTAGACACCGTTTGTCCCCTGTGGAGTTGCATGTAACCAGTTTGAGGGTGAATGTCTTCAGATTGCTGTGCATAGGAGAAGCTCCAATCCCCTTGTCTTAGGTTGTACAGGATGCGTTTGAAATACTGATTGGTGTTGTGCGGTCCAGTGGCGGTTGGATGTGTTGCAAGGTACTTCATCAGAGTTGCAGGGTTGGAGGGGGACCTCAGATGTAGTGCCCTTGCGAAATTGGTTTGGGCTGCCTTAGCCCAGTGGGGGGATGGTGGGTTGGGTGATGTTGTGAGAGCTACCCATGAGCCTAGGATTTGCGTTGCTCTTTCCGTGAAGTTAGCAGCCCCATCCCGCCTTTCTTCCATGGGCCGTACATGGTCTCCAGCCTGACAGGTGCGCGGTATCCAGACCATAGCCAGTTCTGAGGAGCTTGTAGACTGCGTTGGTAAAGTTGGCGGAAAAGGGAATCACGTGGGCAGCAAACCATAACTTTGACAAGATCAGGGAGTTGGCTAACACAACTCTTCCAGTTAAACTAGCTTTACTCCTCCGCATACATGTCATTCTTTTTGTGATGTTGTCCAAAATGTTGGTTTTGATGGTGTCAAGTGCATATCCACCAGCTTCGAGCCATATGCCCAGATGACGGACTGGGTTGGTGGCGGGGTGGTGTGCAAAGGGTAAACACAGTGGTTTTACTGGCTTGGATCGTTGTTGTGTGGTTGGATGTGTGGTTGGTTGGTTTGTGTGGTGGTGGGAGGGTGGGGCCCAGTTTGAACTGAATTTGCCCATTACAATTACCTCTGTTTTCTGTTTGTTCAGCATGGCGTTACTTACTGACTCATACTGGTGAATAATGCGCTCAATCGCCCTGGCATCCCTATTGCTTGAGACTCCAACAACGCAGTCGTCAGCAAAGGCTAGCATTTTGGTTGGTAGTTGTCCCTCCAACCTGATTCCAGTGAGCTTTGAGTTTGCAATGCGGAGGAGGGGGTCAAGGGTAAAATTGTATAGTAGGGGGCTAAGCGGGTCACCTTGTTTAAGGCCCCTTTGGGGGTGATGGTGTCGGTTAGGAAGCCTGGGCCTCTGATTGCAAACCTGGCTGAGCGCGTTAGGAGGAGCGCCCAGTTTATAAAGCGGGGTGGTAGGTTGAAAGCCTTTAGACACTGTTCTAGGTAACCCCAGTGCACTCAGTCATATGCTTTCTTTTGGTCCAGGAAAGCAAGGGCGCCTGTGGGGTTAGCTTGGCAGATGTTGGCAATTGTGTGGATGTTATCCCAAATTGAGCGATTTGGGATGAAGCCAAACTGATGGGGGAGAGGGCTGTCTGAGCAATGCAACCCAGACGTTTGGCTAGGATTTTAGTTAGTATTTTGGTGTCAGTATTGGTGAGAGCGATTGGACGCCAGTTGTTTAGGTCTGCCTGGTCTCCTTTTTTGAAGAGTGTGACCACATACGCGTCTTGGCCGCCAGGTAGTAGGGATGTGTCTTCCAGGCACTTATTCATAGTTGTCAGTAGTATTGGTGCGATATATTCAAAATATTTTTTGAAAATTTGTATGGTAGGCCATCAGGCCCAGGGCATTTGTTGCGCAGGGTTGATCTTATTACCTCCCATAGTTCATCTTTAGTGATGGGTGCTACAAGGTCTGGTTGACCAGCTATAGTGTCAATATTAGCGGATGATAAAAAATTTTCAATTTCTCTAGGTGATGCAAAATCCGCCATGTACAGGTCAGTGTAAAATTGGTGTAATTCAGCTGATATTTCTGATGGTGTGGATGCCAGTGTGTCATCTGCTCAGCGGACCTGTGTGCAAGTCGCCAAAGTTGAAATTGGTTTAAAACGGCGGAAAAATTGGGGCTGTGTGAGTTTCTCTGGATAAAATGTATTTTGATTTGTAGCATACTTTGGTGTAATGCTGGTGTTTTCTAAAGAGGGAGTTTACCTGTGTGGATAGCTGGAACCACAGGTGGCCCCATTGGGGGGTGTATCCCTCTCGAGGTGTGTTGTTTTCTAAGTGTTGAAGCTGTCTGATAGCTTTGTTGATTGTCATGGACATTGCAGCTGTTTTTCTGGAGTTCAGGTGGCAGGCTTTCTTGGTTGCACGAGCCTTGAATATTTCCCACTCAGTTATAGGGTTCCCGTTGGGTGTTCATCTTTCTTGCTGTGTTGTTAGCACCATCTTGATCCAAAGTTTAAGCTCTGGAAGATGGATGGTGCTCAGGTGAACTCTGTGCCAGGTTGGTGGCTTTTTGTATTTTTCCAAGGATGATAATGCTATTGAGACCATCCAGTGGTCAGAGAAAGGGATAATTGTTGTTGTAAAGTCTGATACTCGGTGCCATAAGTCTATAGGGGCGAGCATCAGGTCAATCTGGGTCATTGAGACCAGCTGGTTATTGTTTGGCCAGGGTGGGGGCTTGTTTGGGAATGGTGTCACATAGGCCCAGCATTGCCTTTAGTATGCATAGTTCCGTGTGGCCGCAGGGTATAGCCTTAGACTTGGGCCAGCGGTCAGTATTGGTGTTAAGCCAGCAGTTGAAATCTCACACAAAAAACGTTGCCTCGGGAAAGAAATTGAGAGGATATCAGAGAAAAAATTTTGGTAGTCATTCGGATCATTTGGGGCATACACACATGCCACAGCAAAATTTTCTCCATTCCACTTGAGGTCCGCTAGGAGCAGCCATCCCTCCAGGTGGGAGGATGTGCTTCAGATATTTACTGGAGGGTCACAATTTGTTTGAATTACCAACCCACAGTGGTATGTCCAAAAGGATTTGGCTGGAAGGAGCATGGTTGACCATGACTCCTCCTCCCCAGGTGGACAGTGGGTTTCTTGGATGGCCAAGATGTCCATGGGGATATTGTGCAGGAAAGCCATTTTTTTGGCCCAGGACGTGGGGCCTTGGCTCCCGCAATGTTGAGCGTCCCTATGTTGATTGCAGTAGTCCACACATCATCAACGCTGGGGCGACCCACTGAGGTCACCCAGTTCCTTATCACGGGTCATACTGCGAGTATGGGGTCAATTAGCCAGATTGGTTCCAGTGTGTTGGTTGGCAATCTTAGTACTGGATTTGTTCAGTTTCTTCTGGCTTGGATTACTCCGTGGAGTTTGGGTCTGGCGTGGGTTGGCTTTTGCCCCATCAGCAAAAAAAAATTTGCCGCTTGCCTGTGGGTTTGATGGGCAGAAACTAGGAGTTGGTGTGGTTGGGTTTTGTGCATAAGTGTTGTCACATTGTGATTGGCTGAAATGGTCTTCCATATCATCGCTTATCACATGTGATTGGCTGGGAGGATCCACAGTGGTGCAAGGTGGATCTTCTCCCACTTGGTTGGAAGTGTTTGATTGGTTGTGTCCAAAAAATCATCATTTTTGTTGCGTTGGGTTGTATGTGAGAGATCTGATTGGTTATTCCACTGTGCTGCCATGGCATCCACCTGAATCTGTTCTGAGGAAATTGTGGTGTGGGTTTGGGTCTTGGCGGAAATCGTGGCCTGCTTGTGGGCAGTCTGTGCATGGCGGCGGTCCTTACGCAAAATGGGCTTGACCAAAGCGACATCAGCTCTTTCACCCCAATAGAAGGCAAAAGTGGAGTCCTTAATTTTGCCGAAAGTTGAGCTTGTTTCATCCATATTGTCCTCACAAAATTCCAGTGCTTCAATCCTGCACTTGACGGGGCACGCATGGTCTTTGTGGCCTATAGCTGAGCAGAATTCGCAGATAGGTGGGGTGTGTTCTGGTGTGATACAGAAGGGGTGAGATACGCTGCCATCAGGGAGGTTGATGGTCACCATGCGGGGAATGAGGGTGATATCCTCTACCACATCCTGATCGTTTCAATAATGGCTATTGCCTTCCCTGTACACAGGTGGGGCAGGAGGGGGAATTTCTCAAATTCAAACTGTTTGATTACTCCATAACCTTCAAGGCCCCCGCGGAGCTCATCCACGAGGATATCACAGTGCACAGTGCTTGGGAGTTGGTCAAATACGATGAATAGGTCATTTGCCTCATTCCATCGTGTGTGCACCATGCAGATGGTGCAGTCTTCATTGTTAATCTTTACAGAGAATACAATTTTTGCTGCTTCTGCCACTTCTTCCATGGACATGAACCCAACGTCCACCCATCTTCTATGTAAATTTTTATAATTTGCCAAGATGGTGTTCAGGAAAGTCGTGGAGAAGGCCTCCCCATTTTTCCCATGATTTGAGGGAAGTATCGCTGACCATAATTATAAGGCTGTGCTTGAGGGAGGACAGGGGTTGGTAGTGTTCTATTTTGGTGTATGCGCCCATTTTTTGCAGGAATTTCAAAACTCCAGGTGTGGTGCTGTACTCACCCTTTTTGGTGGGAGGGTGTGTCAACATTTTACCGGGGCGTTTTTCCCTGGCAGGTTGGGAGGGCTTCAGGCCTTTTGTGCTGGCCACTTTTTCCCAACTGGTATTGTTGCGGACAAATTTTCTCATATTCCTGGTTGATTGTCAATCTTGGAGAAATTGTGTAGAATCATGTTACTAAAAGTGATAGTAACAGGAAAGAAAAGCATAAGTCAATATATGAATGCTATCAAATTGCTAAAACCAACCTTTTATTTAAAATTGACGATTTTTCTTTCACTTAAATGACTTACATAAAAGCCAAACTTTAACTTTTAAAAAAATTTAAAAGCAACTGTTTGATTTGAGCTGTTGGTACATGATTTTCAATTCATCTGACGCTTGCTGCCCCAGCATGGGGTAGTGGTGCTCCACCTTTTGGAATATCAAGGCCACTGATAAAGAGCAACAGGATGGCTCCTCTAGCCTTCCTAATGTACAGGTTGTTATGTCCTGCCTCAGGGTTTAGTCCACCACCTTAATAGCTCTCAGGAGGTACTCTGAATCACTCTAAAGCTCACTTGGAGCTACCTGCATTTCAGCCTTTAGGTGATTATGTGAATATTTTCCTTCTGCTAGTGCAGCCATAATAAAAGAGGCCACGGCGGTTTGTAAACCTGCCAAATTTTATTTATTTTCGCCCTTTCAAGGGGTATTTCGACCTTGCTTCACATCTGAAGCTCTTGTAATGGCATTAGATTAGTTGCTATTAATTTTAAAATAATACCATTTCCCACCATTCTTACATGGCTCCCAAATGAAGCTACTCTTGTGGTTCAGTTTGCCATGTTGCCCTCCCATCTCACCCAAGATTGTATTTGCCACAAAATCATGTAGGGTTTGGATACTTATGGCACAGACCCCATGTAGTTATTCATGGTTCCAAATGGTGTAGATCATTTAGCAAGGAACTGCGCTTTTGTGATGATCTGCCCTTTTCACTGGGACACCCAACTCGTTATACCTCCCGCACCACTATCAGATCCACCCCTGATCATCCCTTTTGGGCATACATTGAGAACAGCCAAGCCATCCAATCCTTGTGCCTTGAACTCAACAATATAAAGCTCAAGATTCCAGCAGTTACTGCTGCATCTGCTTCCACCGCTCCTCCTTCCAGCATCAGCCCTACTGCCGCTACACTGAGATCTTTTAATGAGGCTCATTTCTTCCACCCCTACATCAACCAATTCTGGTGCTGCTCTCGAATTAGCAAACAATAATAGTCTGTCAGTAATGTTTTTCCTTAGTAGGTTGCTGTTCAGGTTTCAGCTAAACTGCCATGGTCAACTGTGTGCATCCAATCAGTTCCCGCCACCCCTCAAACTCCTGTTGCTGGCCCAGCGCTGGACAAATCATTTTTATTTAAGGCTCATAAATACATTGATGATGCAGATTAGGCTTATTTGATTAAGCCTGATTTTGCCTATGAATTTTTAAAAAGTCTCTTGATTTGACTCCCCACCATCATTTTACTCTTGAAACAACTTTTCTAATTTATAAAATTAAAAAAAAATATAGGTTGAAAAAGCTGCTGCCCCTTCTAACACTCTCCTCTTCCAGACTATCCATGGGTTGATGGAACCTCTTTGTGAGGGTATCCCATCCTAACCTCCACCAGGGTTTCCCTGATGATGCCAAATGCAGAATTGAGGAGCTTGCATTTTCTGTGAGCCACGCTTGCTTTAGTTTGGCAAGATCTTCTCTTTTCAATAACAACTATCCCCAAACCCGCTAATGCGTCAAGTCCTATATTTGAGTACATGCACTTATTACAATTGCTGAGTATCTTGTTCAGTATGTTAAGGTGATGCATAGCTGGCCTCCTTAATGAATAAAACCCACACCTATATCTCCTTTTGCCTCATGCTGCTACTGCTCCAAACCCATTTTGTCAACCATGGTCCTCCATTTGAAATGTCATTGGACAAAAAATTCACAAACCGTTTTCCCTGTCTTAAATGGCTTCCTAGGCTATTTGATGATGTGTCAATTAGAAAAAAAATAACTTGCTTAAGATATTACTTATGTTTGGCTTACCGCAAATAAAGATACTGGATGTCCCCCATTTTTAGTTAGGCCTCACTAGAATTATAAAACCTTGTATTTGAAATATTTCCTCTGACCTTCCCTCCTACCACCAGAAAACTTGAGCCCACCCCAACAGGATTGGGCATTCCAGGCCCATCATATTTTGAAATGGGACGCCCTTACCTGCCCTGCCCTTGGACGCGCCATGTTGGCCATTACATGAATTGTTGTCAGCTCACAAGCTAAAATTATGTAAAAAATTCTGGTAAAAAATTAAACCAATTCAAACAGTCAGTCCAGATCCAAATAAGCATTAGTAGCCATTTAGTGTGTCTGTCCACCATTATTCTATCGTTATGATCATCTCAGGCAATCATACAACATTTTCAATATTCTCCACATAGTAAGCTTACAAGGCAACAGTCTTCAACATGTACTGCTCTCACTCCATTTTCCATTTTTTACTTTATTTTAGTTTTTCTTTAGTATAAATCTTAAGAGTTTTAATATTCTATCAAATTAAGAAGCTCACAGGGTTGGTTAGCAGCTATATATCCAACTTAAAGAATACATGCTAATGTTAACACTTTCCCTACTAACCCTGCATCACATAGTCTGCATTGCTGTTCTTACGTTATTCTGACTATTGCTTAGGATATAAAATCATCCTGAGGGCAGTATAATATATAGATCAGTAAGCTCCATGACATAATGGATTGACCCAAATTCTTGTCCATCTCCACCCCTCTTCATAAGTGAGGTGATGCATGGTTTTATCCTTTAAACAGAATTTTTTTCTATTGGTTGAGGTTTAATGGTTTATGGAAGCTTACCCCAATCTGTGCATAAGCACTTCTATGCCTCATTTAAGGATAAATTCCTTCCCCTAGATGACTTTAGATTATAATCCCATTTAAAGTGTAAATGTGTTCAGCTCATCCTTCTCCCCACAGCACATCCATCTTGTATGAGTTTCAGCTTTTTGTAAATCAAAACTGAAAGGTAATATTATTGGGCGCCCAGAGCCATAGGAATAGAAGCTTATAATGGTCTTTGGGATGGCTTGGTTCTTTGGAATGACTAGAGAGAGGCGATGGCATAGCAATTTTGCTTCTTCAGGGGCCATTATTATGCATTATCATGGGTTATGGTACCATATATCATAACTATGCAAAGAGAAATAGGGATATTTATAAGGAGTTAAATGATACTATTTATATTGTTAAAAGCTTATAATATTTATATGTTGAGTAGGGGCCTTATGACAGATAGGAAACTCAAGTCTTTCATTCAGGATCTTTACTTCTCATCCAATATGAGGGTCAAGCCATGACCTTTCTCTTGGATTAGCTTTGGTATTTTGACCTCCCAATGTAATGGAGCGTCCAGCTGTTAACTGCTGAAATAAAGATGGAGTCTCATCTCATGAAGATTCTAAGTCTCTTTTATTATCTCATGCACAGTTAGAGGCAAAGCTCATTTATTAATGGTCTATTAAACTCTGGAAGGCCAGACTCATCGGAGGAAACTCAATTGTTTTATCAGACCAATCTTAAGATAATATAGCTTTTCTGGAGTATGAACGCCAAGATTGCTCCCTTAAGATCCTGGTGGAGGGGGTATAAGAGCGCAATAAACTAGCACATTCACGGTTGACTACTGTATCTTGAATGACAACAGCAATGGAGTATCTAGAGAAAGCCTTATAGAATACTTGGTAGGGTCATTACCAAGAAGAATTAAACTTATTTAGCTGACCACTAGGGCAATGATAGAATTATACAAGGACCTCAATGTGGAATAAAGAGAGAGTGGGATGCTTGACATTTGCCTGAGTAGAAATATTGGTGGTAGTGACAATCCCTTGAGTGGATAGAGCTCTAACGTAATTATCTCATCAGCTAGTGCTCATGTGGTCAATTTAGCAGCATTGGGAGAGGCAAATTATAGAAAAAGCTAGAAACTTTGAGGCAATTGTGGCAAATGCTTTAAAGTGACTGGAATGGGGACATTTTGTTCACTCAGTAACAGCTGATCCAATAAGCTAGAAAAGTGGATGGCGGATAGTGATTCCCTTGAATAGATTCTGTGGCAGCCATTTTTGTATTTTAAATTTATTGCGGGGAAGGCCGACCATGGGACGGACACTTCCAAATATGACTCAGACGAGACAAAACTCAGTACCAGGTGAGGCACCCCAGAGAAGCGATGCTATCTCTTGTTGCCAGCGGGAACGCCACTTATGGGAAGGGGAGGGAACGTGTGTAGGGGGCGTAGCCACTATTGAGCACGTGTGGAGGAAGGGGTCTGATTTGATGAACCAGACTGGGAACCAGGAGGAGACCAGCTGCCGGCGACGTGGTGGGAGATATCCAAACATCCACGCTTGAAAGTGTATACCAAATGAGACCGGAATCTGTGGACAGCTTCAGGGAGAGTGGGGATGGATCTGGCGATGGCATCCAAGACAATCGTGTGGATAGTCCACATGGCGATTGCAACCACCAGAGCACGCGCGCGCGCGCGCGCGCGCGCGCGCGCGCGCGCGCGCGCGCGCGCGCGCGCGCGCGCGCGCGCGCGCGCGCGCGCGCGCGCGCGCGCGCGCGCGCGCGCGCGCGCGCGCGCGCGCGCGCGCGCGCGCGCGCGCGCGCGCGCGCGCGCGCGCGCGCGCGCGCGCGCGCGCGCGGGGGGGGGAAGGGAGGGTGGGAGGGGGAGGCCATTGATGAAGCAAACATATCTCTTGACAGACTGAAGGGATGTGTTTGATCCTGGCCTAGCAGACGTTGGACTTCGCGCCATATTACTTTAGAGGTTGGGCACTTCTCCAGGCGGTGAAACAGCGTTCCATACTGGCCACACACGACACAGGATGAGTGTAAAGCATTAGAGCGCTCAGCTGTACGATACACCCGCCTCAGGCAGCGCCACACATGGGAACGGACTTGAGGCTGCAACAGAGGATGGTGTGCGTATTTCCAGATAGTCTTTTGGGTCTCAGTGGAATAAGGGATGTCCATCATGTCCAGGTAGTCCACCATGGATAGGACTTGGGGTCGAGTGGGGATCACGCCATCATGGATGGGTAGCCCCTGTACCTCTTGTGTGAACTGAGGAGAGGTGCGGCCTCTTTGGGCTGTATGTCCACTAATACGAATTCTCCACTCTGCGCTTCGCATGGAGAGTAGGATTCGTTTGTAGTGGGTTTGGTCCCGTGAGGACCTGTGTGTGGCAGCCATTTTTGTAGTATAATGACTAAATTGCCATTTACCTGATTGACCGCACCATTTGTCATAGGGTATAAGTTGCAGTAAAATTGTTGGCTAGTATTATATAGGGAGGTTTTTCTTGTACAACTTATGAAAGTAAGTTTAGCCGTTGTCCAATAACAGAACTCTGAGGCACTCATGTTGGGTGAAAATGGAGCGAAACAAGAATAAGGCAATAGCCTTGGCTGTGGCAGTAGGTATTGAGATGTCCACAACCCGCATGGTGAGATGGTCAATGGCTAGGATGATATATTGATAGCATGGAGACCTGTTAATAAGGAACTTATGACATCCACACTAATGTCACTAAACGGTGTGGAGGGGGCAACATCTTCATTATGAAAGTGAGGGTTTGGATCACTTTGGGTTCTGAACGTTAAGCAAGCATCTTAGACCTCCTGAATAATCTCAAGCATCCAGTCCCATTAGCATTGTTTTACCACTCATGGGCTTTCTTGACCGTCCTGTGTCCTACATGGCGTGTCCTTATAGATTAACTTCAGTCCTTAAGGAGGTCAAAGATAAAGAGCCACATCCTGTCACCCTCCTTATACAGCATGCCATTTTGTTATATAATCGTTCTTAGCCATAAAACATAGCATCTTCACCATTTCCAAAAAGTTCTAGTTCCCATTATGGCCAGCCAATCATGTGATAAAGGTGATTTTCCTCAGGTAATAATACAGTGAGGGTCAGCATCCTGGATAGCCCATCTGCATTTTGATGAGTAGTGCCCAAAAAATTTACTATCAAAAATCATAGCTCTGTAGCCAGAGGTCCCACCTTACCAATTGACCTTTGGGATCTTTTAACTGCTGCAGCCAACTTAAGAAGCGTGATCAGTGACAGTATTGAAGGGGTTCCCATATAAGTATTGCTAGAAATTCTTGACCATAAGCAATACTGCTAAACATTCATGTTCAGTAATTCTGTAACTCCGTTAAGCTTTCATCAAAGTTTTTCTGAAGTAAGCTATGGGTCGATCATTTTGTTATTCATCCAATTTGTATAAAATGGCCCCTACAGCGACGTCACTGAAATTTGTAAACAATACAAAGGGTTGGTCAAAGTCCGGATGAAACAGCGCAGGGAAAGATTTGAGCGCGGTCCTAAGAAGTTTAAAAGCCTAATCCTTTTTGGGGTTCCATCCAAAGGGCACGTTTTTGTGTAACAAATACACCAAAGGCTCATCCAGGTCAGCAAATCAGGGCACAAATTGCCTTTAATACCCTACCATGCCTAAAAACACTTGTGTGTCCCAAAGGCTTTGTGGCGGCGTCATTTTCTCTATGGCGGCGATCTTGTCCTGCAAAGGATGAGACACTTGTTATTGACCTTGAGCCGTAGAAACTCCATCTCAGTTTGGAAGAAAAGCATTTTGGGAGGTTCAAGCTTTATGGAAGCTCCTTGTAAGAGATCAAAACCTGTAAAAATGGTCTAAGTGGCCAAAGTAGGGTCTTTGAAAAGATGTTAATATTGATAAGGTAGATTAGGACGCAAAACATTTTTAGATAACCTAGGAGCTCATCCATAGTTCGCTGGAAGGTGCAGGGGCATTACAGAGCCCCTGCAGCATTTGGGTCACTTCAAACAGCCCTTAAGTGGCAAGAGCGCACTTGGCTCGATCCTTGGGAGCCAACTCATTTTTCCTGTACCTGCTACCAAGATCCATCTTGTAAAATTATTAGGCCCCTGCTAGGAGCTGAAGGGAAACATTATTTACAGAAGGGGGTAGCTATCTTTTCGCGTTACTGTGTGTCAGAAAATCGACTATGGGCTCTGCTAGTTGGCAGGCCAACCAGTATGAAGAATTGTCAGCCCTTGCCATTTTGCCTTAGGCATCAGGGCCAGTAGCACCGGCTAACCCCTTGGCATGTCACCCGCGCCATTCAGGGATCCCCTAGCCTCCTTCCCTAAACAAAGAAATAAATATTACTTAAATCATAAAAGAGGATGATCAAAGGGAGATATTTATTGAGAAGGAAGCGCCAGGTATCTATACTATTTACAAAAGGGCTACTGCACCCACTGCTGACCTATCAGCTCTTCCGCTAGTTCTTTCAGTTAACCATTCTTCTTCTTCTTTTACATTATTCTCTTCCCTGGCGTCGACCCTCTCGCTCTATATTTCATGATGTCCAAATTAATTTTGGCTCATCCTTGGCCTTAAGTTTCCAGTGAGCTATATAAAGTATTAATCTAAATTAAATGACAAATTTGGGTTTGACCTTCAAATTGATATACATGCGCCAGAAGCAACTTTGGTCGCTTGCTTTGCCTCAGAATATTTCAGCATCTTGCCAACATCTCTTCTCATCTTATCTTGATTAATTGATTATAATAAAAGTGGCACTGGAAACAACTTTGGCCACCTCAAACTCATAATTGTCAGATCTACCGACCTCAGATAATCATTATAGGCACCAAATTCATAGAAGAACAATTGAAGCAAATACATCAGCTTTTTCACCAGAAATCCCACAATGGTCCATTAATGGCAGTTGGCATCAAACACTGATTACACTGACTGATATTAATTGAATCATTCTCAGCTATTAGTCTCTGGTGATCCTTATACTAATTTGGGGCCACCAATTGGCCCCACTTGAACCTAATACCAAACTTGGCAGAATACTAATTTTGGCACAACCCAAATTGGGGAGCAACTAACCAGCAATCTATCAAATAACACAAAATGCAGTCAATAAGCCATTCCGCCAGGATTGGC
The DNA here is from genome assembly GCA_022478985.1 of Massospora cicadina. Classification (NCBI taxonomy): domain Eukaryota; kingdom Fungi; phylum Entomophthoromycota; class Entomophthoromycetes; order Entomophthorales; family Entomophthoraceae; genus Massospora; species Massospora cicadina. The sequence continues at coordinate 10,761 of JAKSZP010000796.1, read as the reverse complement.
CATATCATCCCAAACAAAGTTAAATCATTGGAGGATTCCACATGGTTAAAATTCTGACACTGTGTTAAGCCTAAGATAATTAATGATGACATGATGAATCCCATCTTTTTTGGGATTAGTAGGATAGGAGATGCCCAATGACTTTGGGAGGGTACCAACAACCCAAGGTTAAAACTCCTTGAGTTAGGTCATGTCCTGAGCCTCCTCCACCTTCCTTTTGTATGGGTGTGAGCATATCAGTTGGGTGTTCCCAATCCCGCATTATTCACAATCATTTTCATATTATCAAAGTCATACTTGAGTGCAGAGAAAAGGTTTAAGTATTCCTCCAAGTGCTCATCAATTTTCCTCATTTGTTCTATGGTAAGACCTTCCCCTGTGGAGGTGGTGACTAAGGCTATGGTGGGAGGTTCTTTTAAACCAAAATTACAGAGGTTTCCAAATTTACAAACACAGTTGATGTCATTGATTTGTATTAAATGTAGGTAGAAGTTTTAAGTACTAGGCCTAATATTTTGGGCCTCCAGATTCAGGTTAGCCAGTAGACAGAGATGGAGCTAGTGTATGCAGGGTTGAGAATACCCAAGAAGGTCAAGATCTCCTTCATGGGTAAATTTTCAGTCCCATGAATTTTAATAGGCTCCCAGGCGGTATGTTCACATGAATCAGGGTATCCACTATAATCTGTGACCCTGGAGGTATTTACTTTGGGTTTGGATGAATAAAAAGCATCCCTTCAGCCCCATCCATTTTAATTAGCTGAGGTAAGCTGACCAGGGGACGGACATTACTGAACTAAAACTAAAAATCATAATAATGAAAATTAACAATTCAAATGAAACGCCCAAAATGGACAGATCAATTGAATCGTACCCAACAAAATATCTAACCAGGTGGGTAGCAAATACTGCTATCTCTCCATGGTGGATGGGGAGGGGGATCAGGGGCCCATTTTCAGCTGCATCCATCTCATTCCAGAGTAGGGTGCGTGTTAATGCAGATAGTAAGGGTGTGGGGGCATCGGTGGAATGGGGTTCAAAATCCTTGGTGACTGGAACTTCCGAATAGTTGCCAGCCATCATTATCTAAACAATGTATTTGCCCAAAGCATCTTCAGCTTTGAAGCGGGCATCTGGGAATTTAATGAACATTGCAATGTTGGTTCAGGTTATCTTTGCTTTTGGATTCTGTGCTACTGTTACCATGTTCTGGATGGCTTTAGTGACGTTTTTATGTAAAGTTTTCATGTTGATCTTACTTTGTGGAGTAAGATTGTTGAGGATGATGGGAGGTGGAATTCCTCCTATGAGCGCACCCACAGATTTGGAAGCTGCTTTGCAAAGCAGATGGCAATTTGGTGTGGCGGCTGCGTCTACTGCAAGCTGGTGGTCGCTGTAGAATGGTTTGGCATTAGGTTGTGGAATGTATTTCTGAGGTGGGAATTTTGCATCCCAATCTGCGTTACAGAGCTGCTCTAGTTGCAGTGTCAGTTCTTCAATGACATTACCTGATTTGTCAATTTCATCCAATAATTCCCATGGATTTTTGTTGAATTGGATTGGGGAATCAGCATATGGTTGAGGTTTGTTCAATTAGTTTGCAGATGCATGGGATCAAACTGGGATCAAATCTGATGTTTGGTTGGATGAATTATTTGTGGCATTGGGGCAAGGTGGGTGCTGATTGGTGGCTGTAGGTGCAGCTACAACATCAGGCATTGGGGGAGGGGAAGGTAGGATTGTACCTCATGTCAGAGTTGGCGCGGGGTGGGCAGCGGATTGGTGGGCGTTGGGCAAACTTTTACCATCAGCAGAAGTTTCTAAGTATGGGCATTTGTGTTTCGTGTGGTCTAACTCAAAACAGGATGGACAGATCGTCCGTCCGCCCTCAACGCGGGCCCAGAATGGATGGTTGGGGGAAGATGGGATGGTGGCATGGGGGGAATTGCCATCAAAATAATTTGTAAATTCAGGGCTGATCATGGCCTACGCCTGAGGCCCAGCGAGGCATGTGGCCCCATTTGGGACCACAAATTGTAAGATGGGGTTGGTGCTGTAGGCTGCCAAACCGTCCATCAGCTCCTGGTGGAGCACTTCAGGGGGGAGGTGGGTGGGCAAAACAGCGAACTGAACCACCAAGGTGGTGTCCATTGGGAGCTGGGTCCGCGTTGTTGGGAGGGGAATATTATCGTAAATTAATGGCACTGTTGCCGCAGTGGCTGCATTGGCTTCACATGGGAAGCCAAGATCAAAGTACCCCTTATAGGGGCGGAAGTCAATAAAGCAGGCTGGTGTCATCGCCACCTGAGCCATTTTGATAATGGCTTGGTCGTTGTAGGGGAAAAATTTCCCATATTTGACCCTAAGGCCAAAACGCATGTTGCTCCAGGGGAGCGCCAATGGGCAGCAGGGCACCGCTTGGGTTTGGGCGAGATGGGCATCAAGATCCTTGGGAGGAACGAATTGTCCCAGGGGTTTGGGATGACTGGGCGAGCCAGTCTGAGAGTGTTTTCCTGTCAGATGGAAAATGGAAGGGGGAGTTTCGCCGCTGCCCCACACTGGGACAGTCAGCGGGGGATCTGATGACATTAGAGCAAGACGTCAGTGTGCAAATAAGCGTTTGTTTTTAATTTACCGAAAATAATTTGCTTGGAAAGTTATGCTGAGCAGAGAGAGAGTGGTAACTTCAGCCCCATCCATTATGCGAAAAGAAAGTTTTACTCTTGAGCTTTGGACGTGGTAATTGAATAAGTCAATCATGTTTTTGGTCTCCAGAAAACATGCCCGTGCCTTCAAGCGTTTCTTTCATCCTTTAATATCTCATTTACCAATGGTATGCAGGTACTGAGCAAGGATAGAAATCCTTCTGCATAATGATGACATCAAACTCTCATAGAACTTGGGTACCCAGCAATAAGTCATAGCTAGGGTTGTATAGAGCATTGGCTTTAGTGTTTCATGTAATCCTAAACAAGAGGAAAATAAAGAATAGGCTCCTATGGAGCTGGTGTATTGAGGTCCATAATTACCTTATTTGATGTAATAAGGCAGATTGGCATAAATTTTTATAAATTCCCAAATTTAGACGAGATTACATTCACTGGAGAAAACTTTTCTCTCTCAATGCAAAAACTTTTGCAACTCACTCAATTCAAGTCTAGGTAAGTTTGATAATTTCATTGAGGTTATTAGTGTGCACCCAATGTAAGGTAGCAGTTGGGCGAGCAAAGAAAGGTCACAGGAGCAGACCCCACACCATTCAAGTTTTAGTAAATGCCCCAGTGACACCAGTGGCCTAGGTAAAAATAATAAAAAAACTGGCAGTTAGTATTTCCCCAGAGATTTTGGCCTGGCAGACAAAAATTAACCAGTTTATTAATAACTACGCATTCCCAGACCCTGTCGTCAGTGAAGCATGGGATCTCAGTATTCATGGATATACATTAAATGGTATTTTGGGAAAAGTTTTGTGGAGATGTACACATCCATTTCCCAAATGCAGTGTACATCACACCGCACTCCATGCCCCAAGGTTGGTTGGATCTTGGTTCAAAAACAAACAAGCGGTGGATGAAGCTGCAAAGGTGCGTGTGGTGGTGGACCTCCCAGATGGTCAACAGGTAGTCGACATGAAGTGCAATCATTGGACCAAATCAAATCAAATTTTTGTTATGTTTGACTTCCTACCACAACAATTAAGCACACCGTGCTGGAGCACCACCTAATGGATGGGCTCACCACATATGAGGAAGTCCAATCCTTCAAGATGCAGTGCTTTACGCTCATGCTAGACCTGTACACGGTCAAAACAATAGCTGTACTCACCCTGTCTACAGGGTTTGCAGAAGATTTGACCCAAATCCCCCACACTGCTTTTGTAAAAGTTGATAGGCTAGAATCCCACCCACTCCCTGTCAATGTGGATAGCGCGCCTCCTATATGCAACTTTTGTCACGCTTTTGGTCATAAGCCCCACATCTGCCCCACCAAGGAGGGCATTACACAAAATGAAATCATTCCAGATGCAATGAGTGATGCAGACACCCATTATGAACCAGCTATAGACACTGATGCCGCCTTCCCATGGGGCGTGAAGGGTTGCTACATTCAAGTCAAACCTGTATCCCCACAGGAACATAAGAAGGCCAAGCAGGCCCACAGAGTGGTGGTTAATGCAGTGGCCACAGCCACATCCGTGATCCCAACCGCCCAGATCCAGAAGGACATTGAGTCATTTGCTGTAGAAGCGGCATAAAAATCCACCCACCAATCAGATTGGGCCACCCAGTCTGAAGACCTGATGTGTGAGTTGGATATGCCTGACCAATGTTACTAATCCTTGATCAAAAATGATTCTCCCACCAATTTCCCTACTGATATTCACAAACCTGCGATGGGGCACCGCAAGCGCACAGCAATGTGAAGTCTTATGACAAGACTGGAAAAAAGTCCAACAAAACCACACCTACATCCAAAGTAACGGATTCCCTTAAAGATGTGTATGATGGCCCAGCAATGAGGTCACATATCAAAGCCACAGAGAAAGTGGCAAATGGAGGCAAAAGGGCCCTTCCCTCACACTTAAGGTGCAATAAGGGAGCCTTCACAATAGGGATGGTGAACATCACTGGGCACAAGGCCTCATTATCCCGGACTAGGAAACTGAGTTTTTTAAATAATAATTTAGCCCGTGGACATCCTATCTATCCAGGAAACCCACTGCCCATATGGTGCTGAGGACACATGGGAAACCATGCTCCTCCATTCCTTTTCTTTTTGGTCGCCGCACTGTGAGGTGCTTATATGAGCGACCCATAATTTTAAATTTATTTTTTCATCTTCATACCTCAATGGCTGTGTCCTTATTTGTTCTTTTCATAAGACAATGAAGTTCACGCTGTCATTAATATATATGCCTAACCTGTTCACAAGCTCTTAAGGAATTCTTTTCAGCCATTAATTCACTCCCGCTTCCCCCTGACCCATTTGTGGTGGGAGGTATGAACTGATGGACCAATATGACCACTGACTGATGGCCTTTGACGCCTACCCCCCACATGGGCACATAGAACTTCGTATTCTAAAGGCCACTTTGGAATTGTTTGATACCCTGCCTTGATATGCACCGCTGCTCCAAAACATGTCTCGTCCCCATGTACACAACGGTCAGCTGAGGTCAATGCCCTGCATTGACTTTATTCTTGCACCGTTGAAATTTCAGTCTCAGGTTAAACATTTTACAATGACAAAACTCGACTTATCCAACCACTGGATGGTATTAATTTCCTTCTCTTTGTCACACCCAGTGGCACAGGAGCTGAAGTGGTATAAACTCCTCCCAGCCAAGATCATGTAGTCCAGGTTTTCCTCATGGGTGGACACCAAAACCTTAGCTATGGAGTTTACCACACCATTATGTGTGGAGCCACTGTCAACCTGGTTACAATTCAAATGTGAACACCATCCACCAGGCACGCCAGATCTCTTTTCATCATTCTGGGGCTGCCTCAGCAGTCATTTTTTGCACGCTTGCTGAGGTGGACCTCCTGGAATCTAGCGTCACTGCCGCAGGCTACAGCCCGGCTTGGGGTCACAAGTGGGCAGAAGTGTCTGCTCACCTCAACGCACTGGTAAGGCAGCACAAACATCATGTTTGTGTGCAGTATATGGCAAAGAATATAATGGCGGAAAACACGTGCTCTGCTTACTTTTTCTGAAAATTCCTTGCGCCACGACAGAGCTTGGCCTGCACACAGGTATGGAGGCCAGGCCACTCCGTTGCAGATACTCCAGCCAAAGTGGCAATTAAAGCTCAAAATTATTACTACTAATTGTATTGCTCTGATCCAGTCAAACCAGCTGAAGTTGCTGATTTTTCAAAAGTGCACATATCCGCAACATTTCCTTTTATCCAGAGTTAATGAATTTAATTTCTCAGTATGAACTCTGGTCCGCCGTTTGCTGTGCACTGTACAGTAAATGCCCAGGTCCTGATGGTATTCCTTATGAGTTCTACAAGATATATTCCACTTATTTCTCCTCAATGCTGCCTAGCTCTATGAATCAGTGTTTGCTCAAAACGCGCCTCCTCCCTGGGAACCAGGAGGCTTTCACAATAACGCTATATAAGAAAGGGGATAAGCTAGCTTTGGCCAACTGGCGCCCCATTTTACTTACTAACACTTATACAAAATTATTTACTAAAATCATGGCCAACCGCCTAGGGGATGTTGCCTCTGCTCTCATTTCCCCTGAGCAATTTGGATTCATTCCCAAGCATTCTATTTGGGATAACATACATACTGTAGTCAACGTCTTCCAATTCACGGCTACTAGAGCACTTTTTTTAGACCATCAGAAGGCTTATGTTAGAGTCAACTGGATTACCTCAAAGCCTGCCTTCACAAGTTCTACCTCCCCAATCAGTTCATTAATTGGGTGATGTTGCTCACAAAATCTTCCACAATTTCTGTGCGTGGCCCTGGCTTCCTAACTGATGTGGTTCACCCTCAGAGGGGCCTACGCCAAGGGGACCCTTTAAATCCACTCTTGTATAACTTCAGCCTTGACCCACTTTTGCGCAATATAAATGCCCGCCTTACTGGTGTCCCGTGAAAGGCCAAGCACCAGTCAAGATGTTGGCGTTTGCTAATGATTATGTGGTTGGGGTGTTTAATAATCATGATGCAGGCGCGCTTGAGGCTACTGTCCAGGTTTACTCTAGGGTAAGTAATGCTGCACTTAACTACTCCAAAACCGAAATCATTCTCCTTGGTCAGTACCAAGTATGCTGGTCACCAGCGCCCCATTTTCTGCCTGCTTCAGCTGCTAGCTCATGGGTTCGCTTGCCCCACCCACCCCAATTCACCCATCTTGTACTATCTTTTGTGACAATACCCAAAGCTGGTCTTGTACACCATTTGGGGGTGTGGCTGGAGGCGGGAGGGTACGCCTCAACGGTGATAGAACACCATATCCTGGACAATGTTATTAATGCATAGCTTTCCTCAGGACCCTCTAAACTTCCCTCACAGGCATGGTAATGTTGGCCAACTCTATGCTCCTATCTAAAGTTTGGTTTGGGGCCCGTGTTATCGCCTTTTCCCCACTTTCTTGACCTCGTTATACACCCTCCTGCAAGGGTGGCTTTGGTAGGCTGTCCAACGCCAGTGAACCTGGATGTCTTGTTTGGCCCTCGCCATAGTGGTGTTATTGGCCTGCTCAACTTTGAGGCCCACGCCGCCAAAATACTTGGCACCTGGATCGCTGCAGTCACCAACCCAACGTTCTCAGCCAGCACTGGCCACATGCAGCCCGCTTCAATTTATCCCGCACCCTAGGCCTCAGCAATCCTACCCACCCCATTATCTGTATAAATATCTTGCCTCACACCTTCTGCTGCGGGCCTGCAAGAGACGTCGCCCCACTTCAAACGAATTCTCCTCTCCATGCGGAGTGCTGAGTGGTGGATTTGCATCAGTTGACACACCGCTCAGAGGGGTCGGCCTATTCCCTGCTTCACACAGGAAGTTCAAGGCCAAGCCATTCTGAACAATGTGATACCAAGGAGGTCCCCTATCATGGCCAGGGTGGATTATCTGGACATGTTGGACATTTACTACTCCCTTGATACCCAAAAAGCATTTGAAAGTATGCCCATCACCCTCTCCTGCAGCGCATATTCGTTCCCATGTGTGGCACTGCTTGAAATGGGTATACCATACTGCCAATCGCCTCAATGCGTCGCAATCATCATGTGTAGTGTGTGACCAGTATGGGACTTTGGTTTATTGCCTGGAAGAGTGCCCTCTGTCTAAAGCGATCTGGCGTGAAGTTCAACGTCTTTTTTGCCAGGATTAAATCCAGCCCTTCAGCCTATCTAAGGACATCTTCGCCTTGTCCTTGAATTCCCCCATACAACCTTCCCTATGAGCCTTAAAGGTATCAATTGCAATGTGGACTATCCAGACGGTTGTCTTGGATGCTATCTCAGGATCTACTCCCACCCTTCAGGAAGCGGCACGCTGATTCCAGTTGCACTCATGGATCACTTCCAAGCATGGCTGTTTGGGTGCCTCCCATCCCGTCGCTGTCATTGGTCTCATCCTGGTTTCCGGTTTGGTTCATCACTTCAGACCCTTTCCTTCATATGTGCTCAATAGTGGCGCAAGCCTCTACTCATGATACCACCCTTCCTTTACTTGGCGTTCCCGCTGGCAACAAGATATAGCATTAGCTTCTCTGGTGTGCCTCTTGATGATATAGTTCTTGTAGTTAAAGTATCAGAAGTTTCTGTCCCCTTGTCAGTTTTCCCTAGATATGAATTTAAAATTTAAAATTTGCATTTAATGGAGAACCACTATCTATTATGGCGTTCACAGGAATTTTTTGAACCTTAATTGCAACTTAGATGACCAAACTATTAAATTGAGGTAGAAGGGTGAGAAAACTTGGTGACTCATCATTGGAATTTGCAGAATCAAGTAGCTTTATTGTTTATAATGTTCAACTCATTATTATAGGGCTCTTAAATACTGACCTCTGTGGGGCTTTCAGTCTTAATTAAAGGCATAACGGGTGAGGTGTCAGCATGAAGATCATCTGCCTTTAAGTTGACTTTTCTTTTCCCAATATTTTACATTCCGCCTCTACCACCTAATGTTCATAGCAATCCTCATTAGTGTTTCAGTAGCCTTTAGAGTATAACAAGTGGGTATCTCCTTATTCTTGGACTCTAGCGCATGCACTATGGGTTTTTAAATCCTAAACCATGGAGGGTTACTTGTTCAGAATGGACGGAGGAATCTCATCAAATGCCTCTTTGACGCCTCGGTTGCAATTAAATACTTGCTTAACTCCTACCATATGAAGTTAAACTTTATACCACTTTAAAAGGCAGAAAGGATGGTAGTAATAACGTTATCTAAAGTGATCTTATTAGTAGTAACTAGCGGCTGTGCACTAGCATAAAAACAACATGGAGATTCAGAGGGGGTTTTGCTTTCATTGAGGCAAATAGCCATGAAAGCTTGTTTTTGACTTTAGATGGTCTGATCAGAGCCAAATTCTTGTTGAGAGCGGTCTTGACTTAAGCCCAAGTCTGATATTCCTAAAAGTTGATGTGTCATCATCTCCTGAGCTTCCTGTATAAACAATAATGGATATTCTTGACCTTTTGGCAATCAGTAGCCTCTTACATAGCACTCTCATAGGCTTTAAAAAGGACGCACTGCTTTATTAGCCTGAAAATAAATTGTTCCTTAAAGCTGGTTTTATAAATCACGCCCAACTGGCATAGAGAGGGCATGAATGTCAATATTGATACTCTGGCTAAACTTTATAGACTTTATTTGACATAAGGATGGAAATCTTGCTGGCTACTTTGTCATTGAATCTTATTTAAATCACCCTGAAACTTGGTCCAGCACTAGTTAAGCATGCTGGCATTGGACTTCTGGCTAAGTTGAGATATCAAGTCAAAAGATTTTGGACTCACAGAAATTGAAATGAGACCCATATTATGATTTTGTGCTTCATTTTATTTAGGCACTTTTCATAAAATGTCATGAACTCCTGGACATTCTATAGTTTGAAGTTAAGGGCACCTAAGTTAATGGTATGGTTGATTGGGTTTCCGTTAAAGTGAAATTCACATCTGTAAGTAGTATTTTCTTTTTACCTCTTAAGTCTTCTAACTTTTTGAGAATTGCTCCACATTGGGTGTCCTTGGGAATTTCAGCTGGAGGAGAATGTGCCCCTGGAGGCCCATGGGGGCTAGGGGCCCCCTAGGGCCAGATTATCCTTGAGTCCCTGCAGAGCCGCTTGGCTCTTCAGGACCCTCTGGCTCCTCTAGCCCTTCAATGATTGTGTCTCTTTTTGCGCTGGAGCTGATCGCAGTGTCTCACGTGAAATAATTGTTGTATTAAGATAGATTCCAAAGGTTGAGTTTGGCCAGAAGCCTCTTAAGTGGTATTTTGGAAATACTCGTGTACATTAGAGACTACACCCTGTAGTCACTGAGTAAGGTGGGTATTCATATACCAGCAATACCAGTATCTAGCAAGGAAATCTGCATTTGACATTGTTAATAAGGCGTTGGTAATCCTGACTATCTTCCTGATTGTCATAAACATACCTAGAGGCAGATTTATAAGTTTTGACTAGGCTGAAAGTAAAGCTTTTTATTAATTATAGCTAAAGTATTTCTTGATGATATAAACCTATCATTTGTAGTAGGTGGTGAAGAGTAGGATGGACAAACTGCTGAAGGCATGGCTCTGATCCACCATTAACACATTATTTCCCTAGGCAGATTAGTAATAGAGCCTTCAAATGTAGGAAGAGACAGCAGAAGCTCGTGAACAGCTGAAGCAGTTTTCAGTGGAGTAGATCCTATCAAAGAGCTGCTGGATCATATCAGCTTAGACTTTGGTATCAAGGCTGAATTGACTAGGGTTCAGTATGGGAAGGTTGAATTCAAAGGTGGCCCAGAACTTTTTATTTCTCAGGTCGAATAGGGTGTACCTAAAATTGTGAAGTATTACCCATTGAGTAGTGCTTCTCTCCTTTGGGAGGAAAAATATAGTATTATTTCATCCATGTTTTGTTATTGACATTTTCACTGGTTAAAGCTCAGTGTGCCCCAGTAGTGAGCATCAGATTATAGCTTTTCACAAGAAAAACTGAAAGTTAAGAAAATTGGGCGCCCAGAGCCATAGGAATGGAAGCTGTTAATGTTCTTTGGGATGGCTTGTTTTTTGGA